>OX457090.1:2482040-2756755 GCA_949752835.1 Empis stercorea | reverse complement strand
CGACACCAAATTCGCCAAAATCGGAGAATTTTTAACAAATATCAAATTTTTGAAAAAAAAGCAAGGGGTTAACCTTGTTTTTTTTTTGGCGAAAAAATCAACTTTCTCCGATTTGGGCGAATTTAGTGTCGTTGGACGGGGAATTTGAATTCTAATAAGAATATCCAAACCAATTCCAAATATCTTGAAATTTGCCCAATTTATAGCAAAACAACTTAATTCTTGGTTTTTTCGCTATAATTTGGGCAAATTAAAAGATTTTTCAATTATGTTTGCATATTCTTGTTACTAATAAAATTCCCCGTCCAACGACACCAAATTCGCCAAAATCGGAGAATTTTTAAAAAAAATCAAATTTTTGAAAAAAAAGCAAGGGGTTAACCTTGTTTTTTTTTTGGCGAAAAAATCAACTTTCTCCGATTTGGGCGAATTTGGTGTCGTTGGACGGGGAATTTGAATTCTAATAAGAATATCCAAACCAATTCCAAATATCTTGAAATTTGCCCAATTTATAGCAAAAAAACTTAATTCTTGGTTTTTTCGCTATAATTTGGGCAAATTAAAAGATTTTTCAATTATGTTTGCATAATCGTGTTCTTAATAAAATTCCCCGTCGATAGACACCAAATTCACCAAAATCGGAGAATTTTTTAAAAAAATCAAATTTTGAAAAAAAAGCAAGGGGTTAACCTTGTTTTTTTTTTGGCGAAAAAATCAACTTTCTCCGATTTGGGCGAATTTGGTGTCGTTGGACGGGGAATTTGAATTCTAATAAGAATATCCAAACCAATTCCAAATATCTTGAAATTTGCCCAATTTATAGCAAAAAAACTTAATTCTTGGTTTTTTCGCTATAATTTGGGCAAATTAAAAGATTTTTCAATTATGTTTGCATATTCTTGTTACTAATAAAATTCCCCGTCCAACGACACCAAATTCGCCAAAATCGGAGAATTTTTAGAAAAAATCAAATTTTGAAAAAAAAGCAAGGGGTTAACCTTGTTTTTTTTTTGGCGAAAAAATCAACTTTCTCCGATTTGGGCGAATTTGGTGTCGTTGGACGGGGAATTTGAATTCTAATAAGAATATCCAAACCAATTCCAAATATCTTGAAATTTGCCCAATTTATAGCAAAAAAACTTAATTCTTGGTTTTTTCGCTATAATTTGGGGAAATTAAAAGATTTTTCAATTTTATTTGCATAATCGTGTTCTTAATAAAATTCCCCATCGATAGACACCAAATTCACCAAAATCGGAGAATTTTTAAAATATTCAAATTTTTGAAAAAAAAGCAAGGGGTTAACCTTGTTTTTTTTTTGGCGAAAAAATCAACTTTCTCCGATTTGGGCGAATTTGGTGTCGTTGGACGGGGAATTTGAATTCTAATAAGAATATCCAAACCAATTCCAAATATCTTGAAATTTGCCCAATTTATAGCAAAAAAACTTAATTCTTGGTTTTTTCGCTATAATTTGGGCAAATTAAAAGATTTTTCAATTATGTTTGCATATTCTTGTTACTAATAAAATTCCCCGTCCAACGACACCAAATTCGCCAAAATCGGAGAATTTTTAGAAAAAATCAAATTTTGAAAAAAAAGCAAGGGGTTAACCTTGTTTTTTTTTTGGCGAAAAAATCAACTTTCTCCGATTTGGGCGAATTTGGTGTCGTTGGACGGGGAATTTGAATTCTAATAAGAATATCCAAACCAATTCCAAATATCTTGAAATTTGCCCAATTTATAGCAAAAAAACTTAATTCTTGGTTTTTTCGCTATAATTTGGGCAAATTAAAAGATTTTTCAATTATGTTTGCATATTCTTGTTACTAATAAAATTCCCCGTCCAACGACACCAAATTCGCCAAAATCGGTGAATTTTTAGAAAAATTCAAATTTTTGAAAAAAAAGCAAGGGGTTAACCTTGTTTTTTTTTTTGGCGAAAAAATCAACTTTCTCCGATTTGGGCGAATTTGGTGTCGTTGGACGGGGAATTTGAATTCTAATAAGAATATCCAAACCAATTCCAAATATCTTGAAATTTGCCCAATTTATAGCAAAAAAACTTAATTCTTGGTTTTTTCGCTATAATTTGGGCAAATTAAAAGATTTTTCAATTATGTTTGCATATTCTTGTTACTAATAAAATTCCCCGTCCAACGACACCAAATTCGCCAAAATCGGAGAATTTTTAAAAAAAATCAAATTTTTGAAAAAAAAGCAAGGGGTTAACCTTGTTTTTTTTTTTGGCGAAAAAATCAACTTTCTCCGATTTGGGCGAATTTGGTGTCGTTGGACGGGGAATTTGAATTCTAATAAGAATATCCAAACCAATTCCAAATATCTTGAAATTTGCCCAATTTATAGCAAAAAAACTTAATTCTTGGTTTTTTCGCTATAATTTGGGCAAATTAAAAGATTTTTCAATTATGTTTGCATATTCTTGTTACTAATAAAATTCCCCGTCGATAGACACCAAATTCACCAAAATCGGAGAATTTTTAAAAAATTCAAATTTTTGAAAAAAAAGCAAGGGGTTAACCTTGTTTTTTTTTTGGCGAAAAAATCAACTTTCTCCGATTTGGGCGAATTTGGTGTCGTTGGACGGGGAATTTGAATTCTAATAAGAATATCCAAACCAATTCCAAATATCTTGAAATTTGCCCAATTTATAGCAAAAAAACTTAATTCTTGGTTTTTTCGCTATAATTTGGGCAAATTAAAAGATTTTTCAATTATGTTTGCATATTCTTGTTACTAATAAAATTCCCCGTCCAACGACACCAAATTCGCCAAAATCGGTGAATTTTTAGAAAAAATCAAAATTTTTGAAAAAAAAGCAAGGGGTTAACCTTGTTTTTTTTTTGGCGAAAAAATCAACTTTCTCCGATTTGGGCGAATTTGGTGTCGTTGGACGGGGAATTTGAATGCTATTAAAAATCTGCAAACAGAGTTGAAATTTTTTTAAATTTGTTCAAGTTATAGCAAATTAAAATTTTGCATCGATAGATAACAAATTTTAAGTACAACAAAACTATCCAATCAAAATTAAATGTTTGAATGCTTATAATAAATAAATGCATAAGAATAACAATTATATAAATATATTCATATTTTATTCATTTAAATTACATTCATATTAGTTTTTATAATCTCCAAAAAAATTTAATGAATTTTCTATGTAATTGTTATTAATTTTACAATTTTCCTTAACATTTTGTTTACAAAATTTTAGTAAGCTATTATCTATAAACACATGTTGTCCTTTCTTCAGTTTTGGTTCATTATGATGTGGTATTTTTATACTTGGATTAAATTTCATATCATTTGTTGTATCAAACATCTCAAATAATTCAGTTGGTGATCTAAATATAATAATTGGAAATAATTATATATATATATATATATATATATGTATTAAGTTCAAAGTAAATTTAAAATAAATATTACAATTTTGCAATTTCTGGTATTAATGAACCTTCTCCACTAGCTGGTGCACCACATAATAAATGTTTTGCCATTATTTTAACAGTTGGATGATAATGATATTGTAATAAATTTAATTCATATAATGATGTACAATTTGCATTACAATATTCTGGATCATTTAATTCTGGATTATATATACCAGAACCAATACTATTATCTGTATCTAATATAATATCTATATTAGATGTTAATTGCATTATAATTTTAATAATACATAAACTACCTAATGTACCATTATGTAATAAATGTAAACTAATTATTAATATTCTTTTTATAAATGCTAATAAACGTTGTTTTGATATATTTTTACGATTTTTAATTAATACATTATTTAATATATTTAATATAATTAAATAATCATTATAATTTTTACCACAATTTATAATTAATAAATTACGATATAAATGATTATAAAAACGTATTGGATCAATATTTAATATTTGTCCTTGACCTGATAATATTTTAAATATTGTTTGTATACAATATAATTGTTCACGATAACCTAATATATTATTATTATTAATTAATAAATTATTTAATATATCAACTAAATCTTGAAAATATTCAATATTTATAATATGTGAATATTCAGCTAAACCTTCTAAGCATACACTTAATAATTTTGTATTTGGTTGAATTTTTAATATACGAAAATATATTGTAAATATTAATTTTATTATTTCAGTTAATTTATAATTTTTTTCTTTTTTATTATTTTCAGATTTTGTTTCTTGTAATTCACGATCTAATTCAATTAAACGTTTACGACGTTTCTTTTCATTTTTTGATAAATGTAATAAATTTTGACGATGCATTTCTAATTTTTTTTGTTTTAATTCATTTTGTTTTTCATTATCTAAATTAATATTTTTAATATTTAATGACATAAAACATGTTATTAAATCAATATTAATATTATTATTATTATTAATTGTTTTTGTTTTTATTAAATGATTTATACGTCTAATAATATAGATAGTAATATCAAGACGTTTATCTTGTATAAATATTGTACGAAAACAATTATTAATTATTTGTCGTATTTTAATATAATTACAATTTAACATATATACTAATAATTGTGCAACATTTTGTACATAATTAAAATATGAATGTGATATTAATATATCACATAAACATTGTACAGCAATATAACATATTTTTATATTTTCTTTATTTAAATTATTATTATTATTATTATTATTATTATATTTATTTTTTGTTATTTGACTTGTAATTTTTTCTAATATTTGTAAATATTTTTTAAAATATTGTAATAATAAATTTTCATATTTAATTCGTTCTAATGTTGTTTTACGTATTTTAATCATTTTTGGATCAACTTGTCCAACACGATATTCTGGTAATATATCTTTAAATAATTCACATATTGATATACATACAATTTTACGTATTATTAATAAATTTGGTTTATTATATTCATTATAATCATTTAATAAATTAAATAATATTTGTATATTATTAATTTTATCTTCTGGTTTTTCTAATATACCAGAACATATAATACCAATACGATATTTTTGATTATTAATTTCTTGTTGACGTAATATTAATAAATCTGTTGTAGATATTGATTTTTTTATAATATTATTATCATTTATAGATAAATTATTTATATCATTTTGTATAATATCATCATCTGAATCTTCACATTGAAGATCATTATTATTTTCATTATTATAATTATCATTTTCATTATTATTATTATTATTATTTATATTATAATCAATTTTTGTTGTACGTGATATTATAATACCATCTTTATTTTTAATTGGTAATAAATTAATTTCATTAAATTTATTATTATTATTATTGATTTGTATATTTTCATTATTATATTGTTTTTCTAATAATTTTGATTCATTATCTAACTCATCAATTTCATTATATTTACGTTTTCTTGATTTTATATTATTATTATTATAATTATCATCACTCTCCTCTTCTAAACAATCAATAACATTATCAATTATAATTTTATCATCATCATTATAATTATTAGTATTCTCTAATTCTTGATTATTAACGAAATTTTTTGTATTTTTCTTACTACGAATCTTTTTTACAAATTTTACTGCTGATGTGGATTTCGATTTATCAAATATATTTTTTAATAATTTATTATTATTATTATTATTCAATGTTTTATTATCGCCATGCTTAATAAAATTAATTTTTTTTTTATTTTTAAGATGTTGAGCACGTTTAGCAGCGCTAATTTTTACTTTTTTCTAAATTTACACAACAAAATATAAATTATTATTAATATGTATATATATATATATATAATTATTATTAAAATATACTTACAATTTTTGCCATTTTCTTTAATAAGAAATAATTGCTTGAATTTCTATTAAAATAATTATAAATAAAAAAGAATTATTGACAGCCACCTTGCTATAATGTTAATCACAAATAAAAAAGCACATGGTTAAATGTCAATGTCAAAGTATTGTCGTTGGCAATGTGACAGTATTATCGTGTTGTCACAATTTTTCATTATTTATCGAAGTATATCTACTACCTTTTGTTAGATAATAATTTAAGTGCCCTCTATTGATCGGTAGTTAAATTAATTAAAATATTACTAAATTGGTGCGCCACTAACTATCCAATTTTATAAATTTCTTAACAAAAACTATTCCTGTCTGCTGCTGTGTGGTATCTTCTTGCATGTTAAACTTTATTATAAATAAGAAATAATCAATAAAATACTGAACCAAATATAATATTAGGGGTTATGTTGTTTTTTTTTCATTATAAAAAATGAGACATTTCGTGTTCAAGATAACCGCAAATGTAGAAAAACCATATTGATCGGTAGTTACGTCCCTCTATTGATCGGTAGTTAAACTAATATTAAAATTATTAAAATGGTGCCAAAAAATATACAATTTTTATAAATTTCTTGCAGAAGTTAATGTCCAAAGGGCAATTAGATTATACTTTTTTGTTATATATATTCATAGTATATCTTTAGGCGAAAGATTTTAAAATCTTTTTCAATTATTAATGTAACAACAAAAAAATTCTATAATTATCGTATTCTTTTTTTTTACATTTATAATTTATTCAAGTAAAAACTTCCACTAAAAAAATTATTCAAATATTTTGATTCAAAAAACGAAAATTTCTTTTTTTTTGTTTTTTTTTTTTACACTAAATAATATTTATTGACCAAAAAAAAAAAATAATAATAATAATAAAAGAAATAAAAATCATTTACGAAATAATTTGACAATATTTTTCTGATTTTTAATAGATAAATTAACAAAACATAAATTACATAGAATTTAAAACACCAGAAATTTATGGGGATGGGCAAACAGAGAATGGGAGGAGAGAGGCTAAACAAAATATCTATAAAAAATATAATTTTAAATATAAAAAATTAACCGAATTTGAAATTTTATATATATATATATAAAAAAAAAAAAAATTAGTATAATTTTTTTTTTTGTGGAAGTTGTTTTTTTTTTTTTTTTTGTAATAAGCAAAAAAAAAAAAATTATATATAATGTAATTTTTTTTTCCTTCTTTTTATAATTTTTGTGTAGTAATAATAATAATTATACATTCACTGGTTTTTTTTTTATATAATTCAAATATTCATGATGGAACTTATTAATTATTTTTGTTATTTTTTTTTAGTGTTTGCCTTAGTTATAAATTTTTATAGCTTTCTCCAAATATGTATATCTTGATCTTTTTTGTGATTTATTTATATGATCTAAACCAATATATGGTAGTGGAGATCCAGCTTAAAATATAAATAAACAATTAAAATATATTATTAATAAAATATATTTAATATATATATATATATTTTTAACTATACCTTGGCTATTTGTAGGTCGAAAATTTTCAAAATTAATTAAACTATCATCTGTTAAAAATTCAATACGACCCATTGATACCATTGTAAATTTAAACTTAAATAAATAATAAAATTATTTTTCTCATATTAATTTAATAAAAAAATTTAAAATTACAAAAACATACTTTTTCCCATTCCTTTTCAGGCACATTTAATTTCTTTTGTATACGTTCCTTTACTGTTGTAAATAATTCATTTTGTTTAACTTTAATGAAAAATGGTATACCAAAAGAATTATATATTTCTTTACTATAATGTGCAACTGGTATTAACATTTCATTTTCAATTAAAATTATTTCATCTCTATGAACTTCCTCAATACGGTATGTCTTTTGACTAGTTTGATTTGTCATTGTTTCGGATATACTTTGAAGATCTAAATATGTTCAAATATTATTTTTTTTTTTTTTATAAATAAAAATATTTTAAATATTTAATAGACTATTATAAATGTTAAAAATATAAAAATTTTGCTTACTTTCTAATAAAGTATCTTCACGTAGCATTGGAAATATCTTATGGCTAGATATTTCTAATAATCGTAATTTTCGTGTACTTTCTTCACTAAATTCAACTTGTTTAGCTGCCTCTTCGAGTAATGTTTTTATTGTACCATTTTTATTTGGATATAATACCAAATCTTTTTCATCTTTTAAATTCAATGAAAGCTAATAAAGAAAAAAAAAAAAATTTTTTTTTTTAATAAATTATTTTAAAGATTTTTATTTTATATTATTTAAATTAAATTGTTAAATTAATTTTTTTAACATACCCATATGCATTTAAATTGTTTTTTATTTTCTAATTCATTGATGCTCATTGATAATCTTTGATAAAAGACTTTTTTTACAGTACGTGGTTTATTGTATGCTAATAAATCTTTAAGGCTACCATCATACATACATCGTAAAGGATTTCCTGGTTGATCTTTGTATCTTTTTTGTAATAAAAAAAAAAAAATAAAATTTAAAAAAAATATATATATATATACATGTATATATATAATATTCTTCTTCTGTTTTACCCTAAACATTTGAAAAATTGTATTTTTGTTGGATCTGTATTGATTTTCTGTGCAACAGCTTGTGCCATTTGATCATAAGTATTTCTATGTGATAATTCTAATGTAAATCTATAAATTATATAAACATTTTTTTTTTTATTAAATTACAATTTTAATTTGTTATTAATTATTATTATTATAATTATATACCCAGAATCATTTGGATTACATTTATCAACAAATGTTACTTCTATACGATATAATAAATCACGAAAATAATCATCACATGTTGGTAAATCTAATTTTTCATCCTGATGTTTTTTTTCAAATATTAATACATTACCATGTGCATCTTCACGGCTTGTTTTTAATGCTTTTTCAATTGTTTCATTTAAATTTTGTATTTTTTGTACAACATTTGTACCTTGTTCTTCATATATTGATAATTCTGTACCAAATTGTAAACCTAATTCCATATTTAATTCGGGTACTAAATCAATTAATTTTGTTGTTAATTCATATTGACGTGAACCAATATAATTTAAACGTTTATACATTGGATCATAAAATTTAAAAAATAATAATATATCACGATTTTTAATAAAACGTGGTAATGGTCCAGGTTGATCTGGTGATGCCATTTGTAAATATATTATCCATGGTGATTGTGTTTCAATAACATTTGATAAATTACGATTATATTCTTCATTAATATCAAAATATATTGGACGTGTTAATTGTGAACGTGATACTAATGGCCATAAACGCATACGACTTTGATCTACTTTAAATGTTTCAACAAATACTTGCATTAAATCACCACATGTTTGGGTTTTTTTTAATTTAAATACACGCGGATGAATTTTTTCATTATCAAATAAATCTGTTGTTTGATGACCATCAAAATATTCTTCTAATATAACATGTATAAAAACATATGTATTTGCTTCAGATCGTTCACGACGACGTACCTATAAAATAAATCATTAATAAAAATTTTTTTAATAATATTTATATGTAAAAATCATAACAAATTTACCTGTTCCATTCTCTTTTCTTCACATAAACGTTCATTTAATTCACTTGGTATATCATTTGTAACAATATCTTCTAATATTTTTGGTATTTCTGATACACGTATATATACTAACATATATGCATTACTACAATGTTTAGCATTTATTGTTAATTCATCATCAATACCACCATAATTATTTTCTATTGCTTCTATTTTAGTACAACTAGATACAACATCATCATCAAATTTACACCATTTACCATCAGCTTTTGGATTTATATATACAACATAATGACCACCATGATTATCACCAGAATGTACTAATACAGCATGTAAACGATAATTAGCTGGTGTTTGTTCATTTTCAGCTAAATATTTATCTAAATGAATTTCTTCATAAAATTCAAAACGATCATTAAATTTAACTGAATTATCAGTAACTGGATCATATTGAAAACGCATTAAATGTAAATGTAATACAGGTGGAAATGATTTAAATATAACACCTTTTTCAGCTTCTTGAAAACCATGTATACCAGCATCATATTTATTATCACCTTCTAATGTTTCTGGTTTAATATAATCATTAAATGATTCTTCAATATTTTTTTTACCTTTTATATTTAATTGTATATCATAAAATGTTTCAATTCTAGTACTTTTATAATCAATATTTTTACATTTAATATATGATGACATTTTACCTTCAAATAATATTGGTATTGTACCTTCAACACAAGTACCTTTCATTTTTGATTCTAATTTATCTAATAATACACGTAAAAATTCTTGTACATCATGTTGCATAAATGAATCTAATGTTTCCCATCCAAAACTTTTTGTTAATTTTTTTGTACCAACTGGTTTATCAGAAAATTGTAATTCATAAAATACACGTTGTAATGCTAATGCAACTGATTTACTACTATCATCTGCTTCTGTTGGCATTTTATATACAGCTTTACGTAAAAAACCAGTAAAAAATAATGTTTGTAATAATGAATTCATATAACATGTAGCACCTTGATTTTTTAAACCAACATTACCAGTATGCTTTTTAGAATCCCAAAATACACCATGTGGTGCTTCAGCAACAACATGAACTTCTAATATAATTGTATCATTTTGTACATAACCTTTTTCTGGATCTAATATTTCATTCCATGATATAAAATATGAAAATCCCCAATCATTTTCTTTGCTATATATTAATAAAATAATTAATAAAATATGGAAATAATATATATATATATATATATTATTATATTATAAGAAAATAAATAAAAAAATTGAATTGAATAAAATTTATA
Source organism: Empis stercorea (assembly GCA_949752835.1). Classification (NCBI taxonomy): domain Eukaryota; kingdom Metazoa; phylum Arthropoda; class Insecta; order Diptera; family Empididae; genus Empis; species Empis stercorea. The sequence continues at coordinate 2,746,034 of OX457090.1, read as the reverse complement.
ATTTTTTTTACCTATAAAATAAGTGTTTAATTTTTCTAACAAATGGTTCTTGGTTTGATTTAAATGATTTTAATCGTAATTCAGCAACAGCATTACATGACCAACTAGATGATTCACTATCACCATTACATTGTAAAAAGAAACCTAATGATTTTGCATCAGATTGATTACGATCTGATCGTGGCATTACCATTATTTTCCATGGTAAATTTCTAACATAATATGGTGGTGATAATATTGAATCTTTTAATTTTGAAAATTCATCTACAGTAAATGAAAATGTTGCTTCTGAACGTATTTCTTCTTCGGCAATTGTTACAGCTGCTGATAATATATTAATATTATTATTATTATTATTATTATAATTTTTTATATTATTATTATTAATAATATAATAATTATTATTATTACCACTATTATTAATATTTGTTGTATTATTAATAATAACATCTGTTGTTGATGTTGCATCCATACTAATAGCTGTTGTTGTTGAATCTAATTGTGGTACTAATTGCATTGCTGTATCACCATTATTTGATATATTATCAATAATATCTTGTTGTTGATCTGTTAATATAATATCACTTTCTTGTGTATCCATTGCTTCAACAGCTGATTCAGAGTTATCAATTTGTTGTTGTTGTTGTTGTAATGTATTTTGATTTTGTTGGACAATTGTTGTACCATCTGGACGACGTGAATTTTGTTGTGTAACGCCATCCGTATCCATTATATTTATTGTTGGCCGAGCCAGTTGAAATGTAACTTTATTAAATAAATATTTATTTAATTTTTCAGTATTATTTATTTCTATAAATTTTATTTGATAATTATTATTATTATTATTATTATTATTATTATTATTTATATAATTATTATTATTATAATTAAATTTTTTATAATAACGATTTCTATTATTTCGTTGTAGATGATTATGATGAATGCCTTTAGAAGTTGATGGTATATTTTTATAATTAATATTTTTATTTAATTTAAAATTATTATTATTAATATTATATTTATATTTATTTAATAATTTATATTTTAATTTAATATTTTTATATTTATTTATTATATTATTTATTTGTATAAATTTTATATTTTTTTTACATTGTTTTAATTTATTTAAATTAAATTTATTATTATTAATATTATTTTTATAACAATCAATATTATTATTATTATTATTATTTATATCATTATCATCATTATTTGAATTAAATTTTTCTAATAAATTAAATTGTTGACTACTAAATAATAATTTTGTATTAATTTGTTTATTATTATTATTATTATTATTATTATTAGATAATATTTTAGCTGTTTTTGATTTAATTGATGATGATGATGATATATTTTTATGAGAATATATTAATTTTTTATTATTATTAAATGAAATATTTTTAATATTTTTATAATTATTATTATCTATTTTATTTTTATGAAATATAAATTTTTGATTATTTATTAAATTTAATTTTTCTAATAAAACAAATGGTTGTTGACTACTATGCAATAATTTTGTATTATTATGAATTTGATTATTATTTGTTAATTGATTAGAATTTATTGTTGTTTCATTTGATGATGAAATTGATGATGATGATGATAATATATTATTTTTTATTTTAATTAATTTTTTATTTTGAATATTATTATTATTATTATTATTATGGTGTTTTATTGATTTAATATTTTTATGTAAATCTATTAAATTTTTCTTTTTAACTTGTATTAATTTTGCATTTAATTTGATCCTTTCTTTAATTTTCATGAACTGATGTAAAACAAATTAAGAATTTCAAATTCTGGATTTTTTTAAAACTTTATGGTTTTTTTTTTTATATATATATAGAATTATTTTCTTGGTTTGTTGATGTATTTCCACAATATAAGTATAACACAACAATCTCTCTCTTGGGAGCTAGGATTTATAATAAATAAGTGGTTTTGCCTTATTATTTTCGATGCAAGAAAAATAAAAAAAAAAAAAAAATAAACAAAACAAACGTAAAAATATTAAAAAAAAAAATAAAATAAATTATTTTAAAAGTTATCTAAATTCGTTTGTATTATTTTGTATAATTGTAGTAAGAAAAAAAAAACATCATCAGAGTAGACACCACTCTATGAATTATGACTTTTCTGATTTTTGTTTTTTGAAAGAAATCGGAATCTAATATATTACCCTCTCACTAAATTTTTGAAGGGACACCACAAGCAAATTCATTTAAATTAAATTTTAAAAAAAATGTTCATGTTAAAAAAAATATATATATATATACCTATGTATATTATAATTGATTGTTTACTAAAATTGTTTATATAAATAAACTGGAGATAATAAATATATCCAAAATAATAAAATATGAAAATAATACAATTTTATAAATACATAATAATAAAAAAAAACATACACCACCAACCAACCAAAATAATATAAAATATATATATTGATTTGTACAACAATTACATAATTTGGTTAACAAACTAAAATATTTTTTATTCTGTATCTGTATACCCCATCAAATACTGTAGGTATAATTGGCCACAAAAGTATAGAAAATAATAATTATAAATTATAAATTAAATTAATTATTATTTACTATTTGGACAGAGAATATACTATATATATGTCCCGAGAAGAATATGAGAAAAATTATGTATGTAAATATATGACTGGGTAATCAATTTGTGAAACTTTTTATTCATTATTTTTTTTTTTTTAAGTTTTTTTTCAAAATTTGAAATATACAGTATTGCCCATGTGTAGGATGGAATTGATTTTGATATATACTTTTTTTTTTGTTTATTATAATAAATAACACACAACAAAAATTTCCCCTAAGATTTTTCATTAGCAAAAAAATAATAATATGAGTATTGCCTCTTATTATATTTCATTCCCCCCGTTTTTTTTTTTTTTTTTTAAATAAATCTAAAAAGCCGCATCATCATCCATTATTTTCGTCGTCGTATATATACTTATATAAGATGTAAATGTTTTATTTTTTATTTTTTTAAAGATACAACACAACATATACATCAAATTATTATGGATTTGGATACATGGAGAATATAAATATTTTAATATAATTTAATTACAAAAAAAAAAAATAGTTTATTATAAGTACATTATAATAAATTTTCGATACCGAATAATAAATAATATAATTTAAGATAAAAGAAAACGAATTTAAAATTTTGATTTTGATTTTTTTTTTTTTTTTTGTTAGTTACAACCATTACGTTTTTCCACACGACACGATATTTCTTTTCTCCCATAATTAAATTAAATATATATATACATAATGTAGATCTACAAAAATCAATTTACATTATTTTACATCTAGTGGTGATAATGTAACTGCATTATAATCAAAATTCTCATATAATAATTAAATCAATTTTATTAGTTTATTTTATATATATAGATTTATTATCTATTTGGCTTCCTAAAAATGATGTATATATATGGTAAAGAAAAATATTGAATATTTCATTTCTTATGGATTTATACAAAAATTTTTTAGATAGGTATACATAATTAAGTACATAATATATAAATTCTTATAAAATAATTTATGTAGGAATATAAATGGTATATTAGAGATGTGTAATGTACATAGAAATATTTATTACGTTTCAGTATTATTATTTTCTTTTTATCATTTTTAGTCCAACAAATTTTTATAATATTTTGAAAAATATTTGCTCACCTTTTTGGGGGGCGGGGGGTAAGGGATAAATTATTTTTATATTAATAATTTTTTTTTTGCAAATTTTTATGAAATCAAAACTGCCCCCCCAAAAAAGGCGAGCCTTACCGGATATTTTAATTAAGAAAAAAAAAAAAAAAAAAAACAAAAAAAACAAAGAAAAAATATTACAATAATAAATGAAAGAAAAATTCTTACCGGAAAATTTTTCCCAATCTCTCACACAACTTTTTTCTTTTCTTTTTTTTTTTATAAAAAAAAAAAAATATATATATATATATATATATATTTATTGTGTGTCAAAATTATCAACTCCTTTAAATCTGGATCCTCTTTTATATTGAAAATTATTTAAGAAACAAAAAAGAATATTTAATTATACTTAAAAAAATCTCTTTTGTTTTTGTTGTTGGTTAAACAAGAAACATCACAAAAATCTATATTTTCTATATATATATTATATAGCCATGCACATATATATAAAAAAATTATTAGAATCAAAATAAATTAATTTTTAATTAACTTTCTTCCCGGTCGCAATGATTAATTTTTAATTTAAATGCAATTTTATCAAATTAAACACTCAACTAAAATCTATGATAATGTGACTTTTTTATTGTTTTACAAAATGGCTACTTTGATTCTGCCAATTTGACAGCTAACCTAAAATATAAAAAAAAAAACCAGCGAAAAATTGGATGTGCTTTACAATTGGTGTGTTTCTTACGCTGGAGTTACTCTCGCCGTTAACGCATGTGCCGCATGACGCGTACCAATAACAAATAACGCTAGTGATGCTTTGAGTCGATACTCTCAATTGAATTTCGTTTAAATTAATCTCATTTGGTAATTTTTATAACCTAAAAATATATTATAATAAATATTTATAATGAAAAATTAATATATTAAATCTGCAACAGTTCTGCTTCAAACGCGTCAGCGTTATGAGCGGCGGGAGTAACTGAGGGGTTATAAATAACTAGATCGAATAGATTTGTTTAAATCTGAAATCAGAATAGGCATTTTAAAATGAAATTGCAATCTTTACATTATTTTTATATTTAACTCTAAAAACTTAACTATTTCATTGAAATGCAATAGCAATTTAGCTATTTCATAAATGTGGCATGCCACGAAAATGAAACATGAAATTCTTCACTATTGCAATTTCATTTTAAAATACCACTCCAGATTAATCTGTCTAGTGAAATACGAAACAGAGTCAAATAAAAAAACGCCACAATGTTGCCGAGCAACATGAAAATATTGGTCAGCAACTCTGGAATTCTCAAATTTATGAAATTATTTTTCAATTTAAACAACAATAACTATAACTTTTATCATTAAATATTACATTTTATAATATTAAATATTACATTTTATAATATTTATTGTTATTAATTTACTAAAAAATGTAAATAATTAAAAATAATAGTTTAAAAAAATTATTGAAAAATGAAGTTTAGTCGCAACAAAAAAAATCAAGCACAAAGTTAGCCACAAACCATAATAAAAATGAGAAATCTGAAAAAATTCTCCGATCAAAAAAATCAAATCTGACTAATCTGAAATTGAAATAAGAAACAGCGAGCAGATTAATCTGAGCGGAAATAAGAAACAGTTTCAGATTAATCAGATCGATCTAAGCGTAAATAAGAAAACAAACATCATCGTTTATGAAAAACGTCGAGCGTCAAAGGTGTAAACCCCTTTTTTTCAGCGTAGGAAGTTGACTTTCTCCGATATGAGTGAATTTGGTGTCTATCGACGGGAAATTTTATTTATAGCAAAATTATGAAAACAAAATTGAAAAATCTTTTAATTTGCCCAGAGATTTCTGATTACCTGTTACATTTACTGGAAATTCATTAAAAAAAAACACCATAAAAAATTTAATTTTAATTTTTTTTTATTATTATTATGACGATTTTAGATATATCAATTTTTTCTTATTATTATTATTTATGTATGTAATAAGTTCATAGATATTGTGATTTTATTTAATATTATTTTTTATTTTATTTTATTTTTTTCTTGTAGATTTTAACCACCAATAACAAATATGTATTTATTTTTACTTTTATTTATTTTTGTTGTAGAGATATATTTAAATATTTTTAGAGTTTATTCTTATTTGGTTTTTTTTTTTACTATTTGTTATATATATTGTAGTTTAATTTATTACATTTATATTTATATATTTTTAATTTTTTTTTTTTAAATTAAAATACGATATTTTTTAAGGTGTAATACATTTTTTTTTTAAATATTTTTTTTTCTTTTTGTGACATTGGTTTTTTTTTTGTATTTCGGTAAGATTAATTTATTATAACTTTTAAATATTTTTCTAGCTAAATTTTGTTTTTTTTTTTATTAATACAAAAATTGGTTTGTTTTGTTGGTTTTTTTTATATATATATATATATATATATTATAATTATTATATATAAATATCAGATATACTTAGTATTTTCATATTTTAAAATTTGTCATTATATATAACCAATGAAAAATCGCGATATTTTCCATTATAAAAGTTGTCGTTAACTTTTTATATATTGCAAACAAAAAAAAAAAAAAGAAAAAAGAAAAACACAAAAACATAGACGAATTTGAATTAAAAAATGATTAGTTTATAAATTATTTGTTTTTTTATTATTTTATTATCAATTTTTTTTTTTTAGTATTTCACTATTTATTTGTATAATAGGCACAAGCAAAAAAAAAAACTAATAAAACAAATAATATAATGTATATAAAAGTGTTAATTAAACACTAAATAATAATAATATTAATTCAAAAACATATTAATTAAATATAAAATAATGATAAATATATATACATAAAATATTTCCATTTAGAAATATTTTATGTATATATATTTATCATTATTTTATATTTAATTAATATGTTTTTGAATTAATATTATTATTATTTAGTGTTTAATTAACACTTTTATATACATTATATTATTTGTTTTATTAGTTTTTTTTTTTGCTTGTGCCTATTATACAAATAAATAGTGAAATACTAAAAAAAAAAAATTGATAATAAAATAATAAAAAAACAAATAATTTATATAATTTTTATAAAAAAAATTATTATTTTATAATTGTACAATATATATTTTATTTATCTTCATATAATTTGTAGGAATTTTTTTAGTTTAGTTTATATATATATATATTTTTTTATTATACATATACATTTAAAGCCTTAATAATTGAGGGGCTGAAATTAATTTTTGCCCAAAACTAGTTTCATATGGAAGGGGGCGGGGGGGGGGGGTTTAAAATTTCGATTGACATTGCAATGAAATTTAGAAATTTATAATAAATTATATAAAAAAAAAAGAACCAAACAAACGTTTGTATATAAAATCAAAATATTGGTGTAGGTGTGACTTAAATTGCCACAAAAAAAAAACAAAAAAAAAAAAACAAATATAGTTTAAAGGGGTGGATCTTAATGTTTGTTCAATACTAGTTAGGGTGGTGGAATTTCAACGATTTAATGAAATTAATTTTAATTTAAAAATAATTAAAATATATTAAAATATATTTTGTTTTAGTGTTTTGTTTCAGTTTTGTCATTAATGAATATAATTTTTATTATAATTTAATATCTTCAATAATATTAATTTAAGTATATATATACATATATATGTATGTATATTTCTAAATGATTGTTTCAATTTTTTTGGTTACGTGTTTTTGTGTTGTGTTGTTTTTTAATTTTTCTTATTATTTATATTTATTTTTGTATGTTTTTGTTATTTTTATTATGTTTATTTTGTTTTTTTTTTTTTATGTATTAAAATAGAATAGAAGATATAGAATGATTTTTGAATTTAAAACCAAAATTATAGTTTTACAAAACTTAATTATACTGTGTTTGTTATTTTGTTTTGTTGGAATGTGCATATGAAATTTTTTTTTTTTTTTTTTATGATTATTTTATAATTTTATATTTTAATTATTATTATTATTATAATATGGACATTAATTTAACCTTTCGATTTAGAACCTACAATTATTTACGTTATTATATATATATATATAAATTAATTTTTTTTTTGTATAGCCTATAGTATATATATATATTAAGAATATAAATTTTTAATTAAAAATTTAAAAGAATAAATTTAAAAAAAAAAAAACAAACTAAAAAAATAATAATAATAATAATAATAATATACGATTTAAAATTATGTTCCCATCATTGGTTCTGTTCTTATATCTGATTTTAATTTGACAAATTCTTTAGCTACTTCATCATTATTCCTTTGTGATAGTATACGTAATATTGTCCATCCTGTTTCATCCATTTGGATACGTTTTGCTAATGGTAACCAACATGCACATGATCCCTATATAAAATTAAATTTATTTTTATTTTTTTTTTTTTTTTTTGTAAATAAGATTTTTAGTTATATTTATATCGATACGTTCCCACAAGAATGTATTAAGCGATAATATATTTTCAAAATAGTTTTTTTTTATCATAATCTGTGTTAAATTTTTATTAAGTCCCGCACATTTTGATCTAATTTATATAATGTTCTGTTCCCAACTATATAAACAAAGAAATGTAGAAAATAAATATAAGTATTATCTGTCATAATGGATCTATAAAATCATTCTATCGCCTGAGATTTTGTTTCATCTGACAAAAATATTAAATGTCACTTAATACATTCTTGCCGGAAGGTATATATATATATATACCCTTTCGATAATATCTTTTAATTGAATAACAGCAACACCAACTAAACGATCATCACGAGCAAAACAATAATCCTTAATACAAATATGAATTTCAAAGAAATCTAATTGTTCCTCATTACCAATCATACTATAAAAAAATAATAATAATAATATTAAAATTAAATATTTTTTTTATTAATATTTATTTTAGCATTTTTATATAAATAATTAAATAATTATTATATATAACTTACAAATGGAATGTTTCATTATATTTTGGTGACCAATTATTTGATTTTGATTTTGTAGCATGTTTACGTTTCTTTTCTTGTAAATGTGGTCCAATTAAATTAATTTCAACAAATGGCCGAAACATACCAGATTGAATTGTCCATTTAAGATCATTTGCAGCAACAACTAATTTATATATAAATTATTTGTATAAAAAAATTAATATTCTTTCATATTTAAATATAATTTAACATATTATTATAGATACGATTAATATTACCTTTAACTGTAACTTTATGCTCTCCAGTACCAGGATGTGTAAATAAGTCTATTTGTACTGATACCTCACCAACGCTTTCCTCAAGATTCTGTGAATCTATTTATCATAATATAATAATTTTTTATTATAAATTTTGTTATAAAAATTTTTTTTTTTATTTTCTAAATTAATTAATTAACGATATTTATAATTAAAAACAGATTAAATCAATTAATAATATTTTATACAAAAAATTATGCAAAATTAAAGCTTTTTTATATGATTTTTGTTTAATTATTTAATGATTATTTATTATAAAATGTACAAATTATAAAAAAAATAAAATATTTATGAATAATTATTAAACTAAAAAATAATTAATGTATATTTTGTTACAAAAAAAATTACAAAGCGATATATATGATAGGGTGGTGCAAAGAAAACCTAAATATTTTTTTTTTAATGTTATATCATGTTCATGTATTAATTATTATATTATAAATAAATAATGATTATTTTTTCTTCATATTTTTTATTTATTTTTTTTTTACCTAACTAAAATAAAATGGTATACAAGATCTTATCATCATTATTTGGATATAGTAGTTTTGGTCCACGTTTCGCCCAAACTTCACAGGCAATTTCACAAAATAGAACATACAAAAATTATGTAATACCCAAAAATAGAGACGATAAGATCCTGACTTACGACTTAAAACCACAAACTAATAAACAATTGTATACAGACAATTATACATATTAGAATATCATTTTTGTCTATAATATTCTGGGGCTCCACAAAGAGAGAAAATTAGATAATTCTGGAAAATTTAGTATTGAAAAGTAGAGAAATTCGTTTTTCTCTTTTACATTTTTATTCGACATTTTCTACATTTTTTCCAGAATATAATTATTTTTTCTCTTTATGGAGGCAGAAAATTATAGACACAAAAATGGTATTCTAATATAATCGTCTGTTAGTTTGTGCTTAAACCAAAACAAAAAAAAATAAATAAATAAATATATAAAATAAAATAAAAAAATATAATAATGAAAAAAAATTATAAATAAAATAATAAAATTTATTTATTTGAATTTTTTTTTTTTTTTCGTTATTTTTTAATCTAATTTATTATTAATTTTATTTTATTTTTTGAACGAAAAAGAGAAAAAAAAAAAAAACCTTGACGATTTTCACGTTTCAGTTTAGCAGCTTTAAGTGGTTCCTCCAAATTAGGATCCATCGCTAAATGTTCAACTTCAGCAGCTGTAAGACTTCTTCTTCTCACTATTTTTTTGGTTTTTTTTTTATTATTGAGGAATTTTTTCAATAATTTTTTTTTTTTTATTTATTTATTTATTTATTTATTATTATTATTATTTTGGTAAAACGCGCACCCGTGTAGTTCACCAATGTGTGTGTTGTTGTTGTTGTTTTTTTTTTTAAATGTAGAGTAGATATTGTAGTAGATTTTTTTTTTTATTTTTGTGAAATATAGTGTGTTGGTTAAATATACAAAGAAACAAAAAAAAAAAGAAGAGAAAGTTCTTAGAGAAAAGATAAAACCGAAAAAAGGGGAAATTAAAATTCAATATATATATATACAACGAACTCTATTATAATATAGAAGCCTAAAAGAGGTTATGTTTTCATACAAATGCTTGGTCCCAACATCTGACAGTGTCGCTGGGCTGGGGTAAAATGACAGTTGGCGGATATAAATTTAATAATTAAGCCCATGTACAATTTGGTGTAATAATGGAAGTCGTGACGTCATTCCGCTTTGTCAAATTTTTTATTGCTTTCTAAGAAAAAATTAAATATTATTTGAATTATGATTAATCATAAATTATAAATAAATAAATAAATAAATAAATAAATTATGCAATAAAAATGATAAATTATAAAAAAATTGACAAACCGGAATGACGCTTAATTAGTAAATTTATATCCGCCAACTGTCATTTTATCCCAGCGACGCTGTCAGATGTTGGAACACGAATTCTATCCTCTTACGCCACAGTTCGTTGTATATACATGTATATATATATACTCAATACATACATAATATAAAAATAACAACAACAAAAAACAAAATATGCCAATAAAATTATTAATTAAATTTAATTTGAAAATAGTTTAAAAAATTAAAAAAAAAAACAAAAAAAATCTTAAACACATGCAGACATTTTTTTGGTTTCATCTTAAATAAAATTATAAAAAACAAAAACACATATAATTATTCACAAACAAATACACGTGACACGCTAATACACACACACACACACATATATATATATTATAATACATTTTACAAAAGAAAAGTAAGAAAAAAAAAGATAAGAATTATAAAATATATTCTTTTTAATTTTATTTATTTTTTGTCCTTACAAAATGAAAATTTCAAATGAGGCGCCGTTTTAATACTTGCGACCGTTTTTGTTACCCAAACCCCACAAGGTTTCGCGACCGATTGTAACCCCACTAATTCTCACGACCGTTTTTTACCCCCACAGTACTAATTCTAGCGGCCAATCAGCTAATTTAGTTTTTTTTTTTTGTTTGTTATAGGGCTGTCCAGTCTGTGGGAATTTTAGGAATTGCATCGAGCAATATGTGGCTACAGATTATGTAGAATGTAGCTTACCAAGTGGGAAATTTATTTCTAGCTCTGACTATCTGGCTGGACCACTTTGAATTTGGAAAATGTTCTAACATTTCATTATCACTTTTTTGGTCCACAATACAGATATGATTTACCAAATGGAATTACATATATATATATATTCTGGCTGAATGGTCTCGCCTATCGATCGACCCCTTTACACATCTATTTTTCTATCTATATTCTTACGAGAGTAAGAGAGATTTGGGAGTTGTTTTAGATACTAATTTTTAGTTCCCGATTATAGTTCAAATTCAACGAAAAAAGAACATATTTTATATATTATACATTTTTTTTTCTCTTATTGAAATTAATTCAATATTTAAAAACAATAATAATTTATAATTTCGCATACTTTACCTTCATTTACTTGACTGGTAATAAATGTTTTAATAAGGGTATCTGTTGTTTGTGTATATAAACTTAATGCATATCGTAAACTTTGTAATTCAGCTGATTTTTCTAAAAATGTTTTCTTTAAACCATTACCACCAGCATGAAAATATTGTTTAATTGTATCTAATGCAACATCTAATACAGCACATTGTTTTGGTGATAAATTTTTTTCAACTTCTTTTGATATATCCATAACACCACTTAATGCATTTTTAACATCTTGTTTACCAGCCATATGATTTTTAAATAATCTACCCATATCTTCAATTTTAGCATTAGCAGCTAAATTCTTAGCATTATCAGTTAAATTTTTAAACATCATCTTTAAAATTAAATATATAATATTATTATTTAAGTGTAAAAATATATAATATATATATATATATATATATATATATATATATATATATAACAAAATACTTACTGTACGATCTGTCATTGGAGGTAATACAATTGTTTTTTCTAATATTCTCATAACAATTTTCCATAATTCTTTGAGCAAACGTTTTAATACAGTTTTTTCACATGATTGTGCATATAATGTTAATGAACCATCTAATAAATCCATTAATGGTCTTAATACTTCATCAGCTTCAACAGCAACAGCATTACGTTGTGCAGCTTGTGGTGCATTTGATAAATTTGGTCCACCTTTTAATGCTAATAATAAATCACCTAATTCTCTAACACTTTGTGTTATACGTGGCTCAAGGCTTTTGGTTTGAAACAAAAAAAAAAAAAAACAAAAAAAAAAAAGTTTATTTTATGAAAAATGAAGCTATAGTCACTTAAAGATAAAATTTTTTTTAAATACCTTATTGCAAATAAACAAGCTAAATCATCTAATGCTGAATTTAAATTTTGTTGTAATTCTTTAAGTATATTTGCTGCATCTTCTTCTAATTTATCACCACCCATTGATTCAAACATTTTTTCTAATTGAACACGTAATTGTTGAATATTATTCATAAGAATACAAGCCTAAATATAAAATTAAAATGAATTACAAAAAAAAAATAAAATAAAAAAAATATATTCAAAAATATGTTTAGATATTTATATTTACAATTCTTTCATCTTTCATATGTTCTGGAAATTCTTTTTTGACAATATCTGCATAAGCTATTAGCACCTTTACAATTGTTTTAGCAAAACGTCTCATGTACCGTTTCCATATTTCTGGATCAGGACACTCGAGCTTGCTAACAACATCAAAACATTGTGTTAATTGTGTAAATACATCAACAACTGAATTTGAAAATAGTGCATGTTCACTGCTCTTTGTAAACTATTTGGAAAAATACAAAAATTATTATACATTTTAAAGAGATTATAATTTGTTTTTTTTTTATTATTATTTATTTATTTTACCCCATCCTTTTTATCACGATTAAATGCACCATGAAGATATTCTAATGATACATCATCATTTTCATTTAACCATTGCATTACAAATGGTTCAAACCATGCTGGATATTCAGGTACAGCACCTTTATATGGTGGTACTTCTTTAACATAATTTGTATATAACCATTTAACACGAAAATGTAAATTCATATATGCTGATGATTTACATAATCTATGCTGTTCATGTTCTTCAAGTGCATATTTCATATCAACAGCAAATAATCCCCACATTGTTGCTGCCGAAAGCTTTATACACAAATAAAATAAAATAAATTTTATATTTCCAAGCTCTTAGACTAATAATTTATTTATTATTCTAAAAACCCAAAGTTTGGTCATCATATAAGTTCACTTATTTTGGACTTAATGGATTTTTTTTTCCGAACTATTAGGTTATTAGGTCCATAAGTGGAGTTATGATGGACCAAAACTTAGTCGATCATAAACTCCACAATACGAAACTCAAAATAATAAATATAAATATAAATTAATTAATTAAAAAAAAAATAATTTACTTGTCCAATATTTAATTCCTGTGGAAATTGATTTAATACATTTCCATAACTATTTTTATCTTCTTCAATAACAGATACTATAAGTGCTATTAGCTTATGCCAAAAGTCAACGCTATCTAATTTTGGTCCATGATCGTCGGGATCACGTTTAGCCTCGTTTGGATCCACCTATAAATTATAAGTATTATAAAGTAGAAATGTGATATTAAATTAATTAAAATTAATTTTACCTGAAATTCCCTATTATATAGTTCATAACAATTTTCAAATAGGAATTGATAGGTGGATCTAAGACAAGCTTTAACGCAATCTTTAACGACTGTACTAGCTCTCGGTGGACTAGATAATTCTTGTACTTTCATTCGAAAGAATGTTATACTTGTTAATAAATCTACTGTTGATTTTAAATCCATTAATTTTTCTTGACTAGATGCTGGAAAATTATTTCGATACATTGATAAATCAATACGTAATGAATTATGCAATTGGTCCAATAATTTCACAAATTTTTCTTTCTAATATTTTGTAAAATAGAAAAAAAAAAAATTAGAATAATTACAAGTTAATTAAATTTTTCAATTTTATTTTATATAGTTATAAAAATTAAATTATATATTTACTGATAACTACAATTATACACACATAAACTACTAGCTTATATAATATATTCATGGCTAAATTAGAAAAATTAGTATTTTTTACATATTAAAATTATTTATAATATTTTTTACATATTATAAATAATTTTTGTATTAAATATATACAGTTTTTTACACTTCAAATTCAACCTTTTTCCAAATCAAATTCAACCATTTTGTATAAATAATTTTAAATTGTTATTTTCTGTTAATGGTTAATTCCAAATTTATTTGGTGAATTTCTCCAAACATTATTTTTAAAAATTAGCGGAACATCGTATTGAGAATGCGTGGATGATTTTTAACAATGTCAGCCTCCATAAGACTGTTGAGGTGCGGGCTCTTATTCCTCAAACTAGGTATACCCTAGTTTTTTTTTTGCCGCCATATTCACCTATGATGATCCCAATTCAGGAAGTCTTCTCAAAAATAAAATTTAGTGAACAAAATATATTAGCAGATCTCCTACCAATTCCATGCATTTTGAGAGATATAATTGAACAAGCTGCTGCAACAGCTAACAATACAGATTGTATCAATTACACATACCCATATATGTATTATGCAATTGCCAAGAGCTGTGACAGGAGAAGCCTTATTTATGATATGTGTGTGAATATGCTAATTTTATAATATTAATTTTGAATTTGTTATCGACTAATATATCCTTTATTTATATTTATTAAAATTTATATTTAATAAACAATTAACAATTTAATATTATTTTTAAGAAAGATTGAATTTGATTCACAAAAGATTGAATTTGATTTGTAAAATGTTGAATTTGGAGTGTAAAAACTGTATAAATTTTATATACCATTTTACTTTTTCAATAAAAAAAAAAAATGGATTATAATTTATAAAATTTATTTTTTTTTATGCTTGGGAAATAAAAATAAAAATAAAAATAAATTTGTATATAGACGAGCGATAGAAAATTCTGTGTTAATTTAAGATATAGTAGCTATTATCAAAAAATATATATTAGCTAGCTTATTGTTTTTATTTTTTTTTTTTTGTAATTACAAAATATATTTTTCCATAATTATTATAATTATTGTTGTTATCATCATCTATATAATTGTCATAAACAATATTGCAGACATCATGTTTTATAGTAATATCTAGATTATCGTCATTATTTACTTCAGACTGGAAAAATTAATATTGTATATATATATATATATATATGTACATAACATAATGTTTAAGCTCAAATTATTGTACTGAATATGTAGGTACCAATATATATATAATTTCATATAACCCACAGACAAAAATTCTAATATTGATTTTTAAGTAATCATAATAATAACATTTAACATTTAACATTCAAAATTATATATAAATAAAAATTATTATTATTTTTTTTTTTTTCATATTAATTAAATTTTTATATATATATTACATAGGGTAAAAGCACTAGAAGCCGACCAGCATTAGTATTCGGCCAATTTGCAAAATTTAATCTGTAAATATTTAGTGTAATTATATAAAGAAATGTGGGTAGGCCTCTAAGTTTATTTTCATTTGTTGTTCTTTGCACAACAAATGCAAATTTGTGTATGGGGGTTGTAATATTAATACGCGCGCAGTTAAAAATACATTTAGTTGCATCAACATTTTTCATAGAGAAGATCAATTTTATGTGTTTTGTGTTAAGGATGTTCAAAAAAACGAAATGGTGGTCAGTTTTTAGTTAATTTTTCTTAAAAGTAGTGTTTTACAAGTATTTAAAATGTTTTGAAATATAATAAATTAGATGAGTTTTGAGCCAAAAAATATATAAAAATATTTTATAATAATTAATTAATGGGGTGACCGTTAAATAAAACAAGCAATTCACATATATTTTTAGTTTCCGGCCAATTGTGGAAAAAATAGAAAGCATAGTAAAATTTTTATTTTTATTTATGAATAATTTTATCTTGTATTATTTTGTATAAAAAGCTACCAATATATTTGATAATTATTATTGGCAAAATTTGTTATTATTTCCTTTAGATTTATCCTGGCCCGGATACCAAAAATTTAATATGGTCGTATACTAAAATTTTACTGACCCGGTTACTGACAAATTCGTCGACATTTACTCAAAACATATTTAAGTGGGTAAAAAAATACTTATTAGAATATTCTTTTAACAGCATTTTTATCTTTCATTTCACATTTAAAAACATTTTAGATTGATTTTATAGTTACATTAATATAACGATTCAAAGTAGAAAAAATCCTTAACTGGCCGGCTACTAGTGCTTTTACCCTATATATATATATATATATATATATATATATATATATATATTATTTCTATAGAATTTTTAAATTATATTTACCCCAAAATTACTAGCTGCAAAACGATCACTAGCTGATACAGCTGATGATGCTGTTGTATGGGCATAATATGCATTTATATTAGCTAATAATGTACTCATAACAGCTGGTACACCTGGACAAAGGTATTTTGTTGATAAACAATGAAAATGTGTCATTGCTTGATATATATTTTCAATACCATAACGCATTGCAAATTCATCAACAATTTCTTGTGGTATATCATCAAAATATATTTTCCATGCATCATCACCTTTTGATTGTGGTAATTTAACCATACCAATATTTTCTTCACATAAATAATGAAATAAATTTTCATGTAAACATGTATATTGTACATGATATGGTGCTACTTTCTCTTCACCTTTTATTTCAACAGATATATGCAAACGTATTGCACCAGATACAGCTGATTTATCTGTACGTTTTTCTAAATTATACCATACATCCATTTCACCAGATAATGTTCTAACTTCAATTATTGTTTGTCCTAAAAAATCATCAGATTCACGTGTTAATTTTTGTCGTAATTTTGATTTTAAATCATTATCTTCATCCCAAACACGAACTTTAATACGATCTGATGAATTATGACATTCACTATGGTAAAAATTAATATATATTAAAAAAAAAATGTAATTAAATTAAAAAATATTATTTTAAAAACTATATAATATTTAAATAAAAATATTAAAATATAATAATAGAAAATGTTTATAAATAAATATTCCGAATAAAATAATAAAACTTAAGTCATATAATATATATATATATATTAATAAATTTAAAATTGCAATTTTAAAACAACTTACAAATGAAATTTTTCATTCCATACTGGATTCAATTCCTGTGGCATTGTACGTGTACGTTTTTTAACTTTGCTAACTTGTACTGTTACATATGGATCACTAGTACCACTTTTATCTTTAGCAATTAAGCCTTGAGCGCATATTACTAATTTTATATGGGGACACACAATTTAAAATTGTGTTTTTTACCATTATTTTTTTTTTTTTTTAAATGAGGAGCAAACGATAAAGTCAGGCAGAGGGAAGCATGGAATTTTTAATTTTAAGATAAAAAAAAAAAAAAAGAATAGTTTTAAAAAAATAAATAAATATATATATATATAATTAAAATTAAGCAAAATAAATTTTATTTTATGATTTGATTTGTTTTTTTTTTTTTTTTTGGAAAAGCATTGAAATTATATATTAAATAAATATTAGCTATACAAAAAAAAAAAAAAAAAAAACAAAATAAGACAACATAAATTTAAGCATATAATTTACAAAGCAATACAAAAATTAAAATTTCTAATTAATTAATATTCTTTTTTCTTTGTATGCTCTTAAGTAAAAAATTAGTCATGCTTTATATTATATTATAATTATTATTTAATTATGTTTAATTAAACAACACACAAAAAACAAGAAAAAAATTTACAGATTTTATTTTAAATATTTCACAACAAGACTGGACATTATATATATATATATTATTTTTGTGCATCATATGAGGGGGGGGGGGCTCAGAACCAAAATGGCCTAACTATCAGAAAAATCGTTGGTAAATCTTTATTACTATCTAATGACACTAAAATTCTGACTTCCAGAAACTAATTCCGACTTCCAGAAACCCATAATGTGGCTTAGATTGGTTCTTAGACTATTAAAGAATAAATTTTATTCCACCAGTAGTAGTACATCATGAATTTTACGTAACGCGGCGTGTACTAGCAAGTAACGTAGGAGAAATTATAGTGAAACGGACGAAGAATAATTGTTCTTAGTTAATTTTTTTTCCTCTTATGTTGAATGCCAAAGTGGCGCGCCTAAATCCACGAACCTATTTTTTAATTAGTCAACTTTATAGTATTTAAAGCGAATTATGTCGAATAAGCTTTTTATTTGAAATCAAAAGCTAGTTTTAACAAACATTTCATAAATATCGTATTTTTTTTTTTTAATTTGCGATTTATTAGGCCATTTTGGTTCTGAGTCCCCTCATATAAAAGAAAGCAGAAGAAATCATAAATTTAATTATTATAGAAAAAGAAAAAAAAAAAAAAATTAAGAAAAAAATTATAAAGCAAAAATATTAAAATACAAAAAAAAATTGCATCTAAATAAAAATTGAAAAAAAAAAAAAAAATAGTTGAAAATATTTTCTTTATTATTTATTATTATTATTAGAATTTTCTTTGTTTTTCATTTTATATTATGTAGTATATATATATATATCTATTTTTGATTGAAATTATATTAAATCTCATTTTCAAAATGAAATTCAGTCAAGAAATATTGTTTTTTTTTTTTTAAATAAAATTTCAATTTGAAAATAATATATAAATGTAGTTTAATATAATTTATTTAATTACGATCTCTAAAATACACTAAAATTTAATTAATCAAATATACAAATAAAAAAAAAATATTCCACACTTAAAGCTAAGTATGCTGTTAGTATACGAACTTCACAGGCTGTTAAAAAAAAAAATGATAGTAAAATATCGGACAAAATTTAAATTAAGTTTTGAGCTGTAGATGGCGGTTATTTGAAAATCAGCTAATTGCCCAAAATTGAATGTAAATAAATTAAATTATTTTTTTGAAATAATTGGAAATGGCTGTGTGAATGCTTAAGTGTCCAATATCCAAAAGTATATGTAAAGAAAATGCATTTTAAATTTAAATTGTTAATTTAATCACGTTAGATGCGGACTTAGACAGGATTTTAGAGTTTTAATTGATTTCTCCACTTAGTAGGGTGGAAATTCGTTTAAATTTTTATAAGTTTTTTATTAAATAATTTAATTTTTGTATAAAAAACATGAAAAATGGATATTGAACACATTTCAACGTTTTTCTAAATATTAAAAATTACACCTCGAACTTACAAACATTTAATTCGAATTTAAATAAAAAATTAAAGAGAAAAAAAACCATTTTATTATATTTATTAATAAAAGTAATTTAAGTATTCCACACAGCAAAAATGTGAAATCCGTTGACATAAACCGAGTAAAATAAATTTTTATCCACTTTTTAATATCCTAGCATATTAAAATTGCAGTAAAAACTTGATATTTTTTTATAGCAACGCCACCTGTTTGTCAGATAGATGGTTGGTTGGTTTAAGTGGCGAGCCTCTTGACCCGGCTGTTCAAGAGGCTCCAATTAACGCTATAGCGCCGTTTTGCTACCACTGGCCTCGTGAACCTCCAATTTCAAGTATGGAAGGAGAGAAGGTAGATTAAAGCCACACTGTGGCATTTAGGAAATGTACCATATCTGTTGGTAGTATTGTGGCTAGGCTGCTGAGATTGTCAAGAAAAGGACTGCCCAGAAAACAGTATCTAGCTCTGGCTAGCGCCGGGCACTTACAAGTGTAGTGCATTACAGTTTCCCTCTCGTCCGGTTCTTGACAGCTACGGCAGGATAGGTGGAAGGGGATGCCTAGTCTGTCTGCATGTTCACCGATTGGCCAATGCCCAGTAAACACCGCTAGTATTCTGGCAATGTTTTTGCGCGAGTAGTTCAGGAGATCAGCTGTTCTCCTACTTGAATACCGTGGCCATGTTTTTTTGGATGTTTTACATGTTGCTAAGTTCACCCAACTAAGGTGTCAGATAGATAAAGAACAACTAAATTCTTAATTTTTTTTTTTTTGAAGTGCGTACTAAGAGCATACCACAAAAAAATGTTAGCTGGTAAAATTTTGTATGGAAAATCGCGTTTTTTATTTATTTAAAAAGTGCGTACTAACAGCATACTTAGCTTAACTATATTATATAAAAGCGATTAAAAAAAAAAAAAAAAATTAGTTTGCTAACTAAAAAACTATTTTGTTTTTGAATATGAAAAGTTTTCACACATAATTTCAGTGAAACACTCTTTTAGTTAAAAAATTTTTATAGTGACAACAATTTTATCACTAATTTTTTATTAATTAAAAAAAAAGAAAAAGAAAAAAAAAAAAAAATATAATTTAACATTATCCTATTTACGACATGATTATTATTATATGTTAATTCACAAATTGGCACAAAATTATTGCAAAAATTATTGGTAATTTCTGCAATAATTTTTTTGGTAAAATACAAAACTAAAATACGAGCCCAAAATTTCATGTATACATATATAATATGTAGATAAAATTATGGAATCATTTAATATCAGAAATATACTAATAACAATTTTTGTTTATTTTTTACTAACTATAAAAAGCGATTTATATATAAAAATATTATAATTCATTTTTTTTTTTTGCTTATTAATTTATTATTTTTTATATAATTAATATTTTTTTAAAAAAAAATAAATCTATTTCTTTGTTTTTGTGGTGTGTTCCTTATTTACGTTCAGACCAGTCCGATCAATCTGATTAAATCTGAAACTTTGTTCTTATTTCTGCTCAGATCAATCTGATCAATCTGATGGCTGTGTTATTCTTATTTCAATTTCAGATTAGTCAGTGGCTGATCTTTTTTGTTCGGAGGAATTTTTTCAGATTTTTCAGATTTATTATTGTTTGTTTGTGGCTATAACTTTGTGCTTGATTTGTGTTGTTATGGCTAAACTATTATCTGATTGTCATATCTCAATAAATTTGTTTAACCAATTTTTTTTTTTTTGAATTATTTAAATTAATAACAAATAAAATATTATAAAAAATAATATTTAAATGAAAATTATTACAGAAATTGTTGTTTAAATTGAAAATTAATTTCGTTAAATTCCAGTGTTGCCGATCAATATTTTCCATTTTACCCGGTAACATTGTAGCAATTTTTTTATCTAAAAAATCTGAATGTTTCTTATTTCACAATCAACAGATTAATCTGATTTCAGATTTAAAAAAAAAAAAAAAATCTAGTCAATCCACAGAATTAAATAAGAAACACACCATTTATTTACTTAAAATAAAATTTTTTTTTATTATAAATAATTTTTAAAGATTTATATAGGTAAATATTTATAGAGAGAGAGAGAGAGAGATAGAAATATTAAAAATAAAAATTAAATATTATAAAAATTTATATTAAAATTATTATTATTTTAATTTATTATTATTATTATTAAATTGATCGTATACGTAATGATCAATATAGTAATAAAAAAAAAAATATTTTTTTTTTTGCCCGCCATATTTTCAAATTTAATAATCATTAAGACGGCCATTTTCCATTATATTTGTTTTATACATTTTAATGTTTTTTTTTTATTTATTTATTTTATTTACATTAAATTTGAAAAAAATTATAAAATAACAGAAAAATTTTACAAAAGAAAAATTTTAATTATTTTTTTTTTAGATTATAAATTTTCTAGGTATATTATTTATATATATAAATATATAAAAAAAAAATTTATGTAAGAGAGAGATAGAGAATTTAGAAAGAGAAAGATAGAGAGAGGGAAAATTCTAAATATATTGCGTCATGTTTTTTTATTTTATTTTTGGTGTAAAAAAATTGGGTATTTTCGATAATGCAGGCTGGCGCTGCAATTTCTAACTTAGAAGTGAAGAGAACTTTTTGCGCAATACTAAGCGCAACTGCGCCACATATAAGATTTGCTTTTGCACAGTCAAAGAACTTCTGACATTTCTGAATTTCCTCTGTAATTCTGTAATTTAAAATAATAATTGAAATCGAGTTGTAATATAAAAACTGCGAAATTGGGTGAAAATTTCAAGCGCAGTTGAAAATTATCGAATACACGATGCTTTTGCAGTAGAGACTTAACGGAACGAATTGCTTCTTTTAATTCTAAGTTATAACTGAATTATCGAAAACGCCCATTATTATTAAAAAAAACATTGTAATATGTGTGGTGGGTGGTTGGTGGATGTTTGTGTGTTTGTGTTAAATAAGATAAATTATTATTAATATTTTTTGCAAAAATGTTAAAGTAGAATTTAATTAAAAAAAAAAAAAAAAAAAGTAAAAGTAATAAAGAAAATTATTTGTGTATAATTTTTTAATATTGAAAAAAGAAATAAAGATAAAAACTTTACATAATTTTTTTTGTTTTGTATAATTATAAAAACTACATAAAGAAATTTCAAAAAAATTATTCAAAAAATTAAGAAAAAAAAAAAAATTAAATTAAATTATATTTGAATAAAAAAAAAATTAATTAATAAATTAAATGTTACACTTCCATATATTAAATATTTATGATTTGATTAGAAAATGAATTTGCCTCTTGGGTACCAGTGTGGTCTTTTGTACATGTATTTTTTTTTTTTTTTTTGGTTAAAATTTGGATAAATAAAATCCAGGCATAATTTATTTTATTAATTTAAAATAATATTGGTAAAGAATTTTGTATGTAAATATAAAATTACCAGGACTTTTTGGCCATTAAATTAATTTAACCAAAAAAAAAAAAACAATTCATGCCGCGTTGACGCCTTAAGGGTATCTACTCAAAGCGCGTCACCAGCGTTTTTTTGAGATTCGAAAGCGTCATGCGGCACACGCGTCAACGGTCAGATTAACTCGCAGCATTATTTATATATAAGGGCTCTCCCTAAATCAACGCGTATGGCATACGATTTGTATTACGCCCATATATTTTGCAGAGTACGCTAGAAATACGCGACATACCACAAATTATATGGGCATAACAGAAATCGTACGTCATACGCGTTGATTTCGGGAAAGTCCTAAGTATATATGTATATAGAAGAAAGCCTGTAAAAATTTTCTGATGAGAGTATAATATTGAATTTAAAAAAAAAAAAAAATCTTCAAATTAAGCCTGAATTTTGTTTATTGTATAAACCACCAGATGGCGCTTTATTTTTTTTTCTTTATTAATTTTTTTTTTAAATGTATAAGTATATACTTGTAGGTGTGTGTGTGTGTTAGTCGAGATGATTATATTAAATAAATTAATAAATAAATAAATAAAATAAAGAAAAGAAATTAAATTAAATAAAAGCACACAAAAAAAAAAAAATTCTTTTCTTTTTTTTTTTTTTTTTTTTGCTTATTAATTTTTTCGTGTACCTGTGATTGTTAATTTGCATGACCATTTAGATGTTCCCTCAACGGTAGCGTCCTCTGCCTGTTCTAATGAATCTATGTGTGTATCTGGATCCACACCGAATGTTACCCTTTAAAATACGTCACACATACATATATAAATGCTATTTATATATCCTATTGTATATATATATATATATCTATATGTATAAATAGCATTTATGCATGTGGGTGCATTCTTTTTGTTTGTTTTTTTAATTTATAGTTAAAAAAAAAAATTTTTTTATACTTTAAATGGTGAGTAAATTGTGTAATATTATATAGTAACGTTACACGTATAGGGGATTGTAAAAAAAAAAAAAAAAAATTTCAATTTTTTTTTTCTTTTTTATAGTTTATATTTTAGAGAGAGAGAGAGAGAGAGAGAGACATGAATTTTTGGTTGTTTTGTTGAAACACATAAATGGTTTTTTAATTTAACTAATTTTTTTTTTGTATATCAATATAATTTGTTTATATTTTAATATTTAATTTCTATATAATAATGTTTTTTTTTGTTTATTTCATATTTTGAAATTTGATAATAAATTTAATATTGATGCCCAAGAAATTAATTTTCACAAATACATACATAAATTCTATATTAGATCGGCGATTTTTCTTCTTATTTTATTTTTTTTTTCTTCTTTATTATTTATAAATAAATAATTTGTTATATATATAAATATTATCCATTATATAATTTTTTTTGTTTTTTTTTTGTAATTTATTATTTATTAAATAAAAAATTAAAAAAAATTAATTAAAAAAAATAAATAAATTTTGTTTAAATAATTAAAATAACGTTACTTATTCTGGAGCATATACCAAAATAACGTTATATACCTATATACATATACGTACGATAAAATTTAGATAACAGTTTAGTTAATATATTAACAGTTATCTAACATTTAGATAACAGTTAGTTAACATATTAAGACAGTTATCTAACATTTAGATAACAGTTAGTTAACATATGAAGACATAGTTATCTAACATTTAGATAACAGTTTAGTTAACATATTAACACAGTTATCTAACATTTTGTTAACAGTTTAGTTAACATATTAACACAGTTATCTAACATTTAGATAACAGTTAGTTAACATATTAAGACAGTTATCTAATATTTAGATAACAGTTAGTTAACATATGAAGACATAGTTATCTAACATTTAGATAACAGTTTAGTTAACATATTAACACAGTTATCTAACATTTTGTTAACAGTTTAGTTAACATATTAACACAGTTATCTAACATTTAGATAACAGTTAGTTAACATATTAAGACAGTTATCTAACATTTAGATAACAGTTAGTTAACATATGAAGACATAGTTATCTAACATTTAGATAACAGTTAGTTAACACATTAACACAGTTATCTAACATTTTGATAACAGTTCAGTTAACATATTAACACAGTTATCTAACATTTTGATAACAGTTTAGTTAACATATTAACACAGTTATCTAACATTTAAATAATAGATAGATTATATATTTCAATTCGTAAATAAAAAAACAATTAATTTTAAATATAAAAAAACAAAAATCAAATCAATTTTAGTGGTCCGTTTTCTACACAAATTTTTTTCTGTTTCTGTTTGTTTTAGATTTTGTTCTTTTTATTATTATTATTATTATTATTATAAAAAAAAAAAAAGAATTCGGAAGCATAAAAATATAAATAAAAAAAATTATATATATATGTAAAATTAAAATATTACAACAGCAATATTATTACAAACATTTTATTTTTATTTTTTTATATTATATATTTTATTATTTTTATATGACTAAATTTATATAAGTTAAAAAAAAAACAAAAAAAAAACATTGATTATTTTTATCTTAAAAAAAAAAAAAATAAATTAATTACACACCAAAAAAATAAAAACCACGTCCATATAATATTTAACAACATATAAAATACATATAAACATATCAATTGTATATATATATAAAAAAAATAATAATAATATCATATTATGACTCCATGAGACCCATAAAATTTAAATATCCTTACATTACACATCATCAGAGAGATTTAATTACTGACAACAACAAAAACAAACAAACACTTTAGATTGTTTGCTTATTATGCTGGGTTCACACCTCAACGTCGTCACGTATTTGTGATATTGTAGTTTTGCCTCAAATGTCACACACATGGGTGACATTTTATTACAAATGTAATTATAGTTACAATTTTGCGGGTGAGTTTCGGGTAAGTAATTTTGTTGCACATTTTAGTTTCTGGTTGAATATGACAAATATTTGTGTGTTCAGCGGTTTGCTGGACTAAATTATTTCACATATATATATCATGGGACATACTATTTTTTTTCTAATGAGTTTCTACACGAAACTCAAAAAATGCATGAGTGGTGATGGTGTACCTGTTATGCTGGATTTTAATAATAAAAAATTTGCCGCTTGTGCATGAAAAATAGAACGAGATAGTATATTATATTTTTATATGAGAAAAAAAATAGATCGTTGCATAAGGGAATTTTTTTTACAAGAAAATTTATAATGGCTTATTATCTCTGTACAGATCACAGATGGCACTGTTGAATGGCAGTGGAATTTTATTTAAAAAAAAAAAATAATAAAATTATTTCAACTATTATTATTTTAAAATCAGCAATTAAATATTAATTCCAAATTGTATAATTATAAAAATCAATTGTAAAAAAAAAAAAATTATATTGAATCTCCTATATAAATATTTGAATTTTTTCTGATATAATTATCACAACTTTTCTGAATAATATATATATTAATAAAACCAACACGACCCTCTTAGAGATTATTGTATATGAAGTTTAGAGGAGATTAGGGAGAAGTTTAACAATGGGCGTTTCAAAAAATTAGGGATTAGGGAGAAGTTTAACAATGGGCGTTTCAAAAAAAAAAAAAACGAAACACCTTTTTTTAGATTTTTTTTTTTTCTTATTTCTCTTTAACGCGTTTGAAATATAACAGCAAAAATATGAAATATAAAAAGGCAAATTAATTATTAGAAGCATATATAAAATATTTGGTCTCAATTTAGAGTCTCATGAATAATAATAATATTTTTAAAATACACACGAACATAATATTTTATTGTATTATATAATTAATTTCTTAATTGAAAA
This sequence comes from Empis stercorea, assembly GCA_949752835.1. Taxonomy (NCBI): domain Eukaryota; kingdom Metazoa; phylum Arthropoda; class Insecta; order Diptera; family Empididae; genus Empis; species Empis stercorea. Next base: position 2,718,976 of record OX457090.1, on the reverse strand, counting down.
CATACATTATACATATCAATATATATATACAAAATTTTCAAACTAAATTCGATATTTTTATTTTAAAGCAAAATTACAAAACAAAAAAAAAAAACAAAAACAAATTTAATTTGAAATTTTGTTTGTATATATATAAAATTAACAATTATTATTATTATTTTGGTATACCAAGCAAAAAGCTTTTATTTTTATAGATTTTTGAATTTTAAAATAAAAAAAAAAAAAAAGTAACATTAAATCAATCTCCTTAAAACATACAAATTGTTTTTTTTTTTTTTTATTTTTTTTAATGATTAGTATTATTATTATTATTAATATTAGAGCATACTTTAAATTAATTTGATTTGTGTAAGTGTTTAAAACAAAAACATACATATATAATATATTTATTTAATTAATTTTTCGTTTTAATTTTAAATTATTTTATTTTATTATTATTATTATGATTTATATATATATATATATATATATATATATATATATAAAGTATAAGGGTTGTACCGAAAAGTTCTCAAAATTGAAAAATGTTGTTTTTTTGCCATTTTTTTTTTTTATGAGAAACGTCATCTATACTAGGCCTGTGGAACTTGTCTCTGTAGTATATGTAAATTTAATTACCTTTAGAAATTAGTTTTGTGAAATAATTGATCATGTAAACATGAATCAAAATGAATTTGGGGCGTCAAAAATATTTTTTAGAATTTTTTTCTAAAAAATTTCAATTTTCCTATAAAAAAAAAGTTAGCCAAATTTTAGATGGAACTTCATATTTTGTTGCTTGGCCGAACCATTAAAAAATATTCAAGTTAAAGACCCAAAACATCAAAGATAAACCAAGAAGTGATCGGTCCAAATGATCCCGTGGACAGAAATTTAGAAGAAAAATTTGCAAATCGGTACGAGATGTGACCGAAAAAAGCCATACAACTAAGAGTATGGTCCAAAGGATGAAAAAGAGAAATGTTGTGTACACTTTAAGGAAGCAATTTACCACCAAGCTATTCAACAAGAACATTTTATTAGCAAAGGAACTGTATAATTTATTATTTTTTTGAGAACTTTTCGGTACAAATCCTTAGATATTTTTGTTTGTTTAATTTTTTTTTTTTTTTTTTTTATATATTTTATTCAAACCTGTAATAGCAATTTTTGCTGACCATTTACTAGTTCCATCCAAAACACTTTGTTTAACAGCTTTCATATGACCTGTATGACTTTTTTCTTCAACACCAAAAACCGCTCTAAATTATATTTTACATTATATATATATATATATAATTTTTTTTTTTTTTTTTATATATAATTTACTACACAAAAATTAAATTAACTAAAATATCTTAAATTATGTTTCTCAACATATATTTTTGTTGTTATTATTATTTTACACTTTTTCGTTATACAAAAAAAAAAAAAAAAAAATATAATATAGAAAAATAAGAGATCACTAAAAATCTAAATTGTAAACAGACGAATAATTTTTTTTTTTTTTTGATTTTATTTTGTATTTTGAAATTAAATTTATATTTATAATTTAATTTTTTTGTTTTTCCAAAATTGTCGTTATATAAAATGTATAATTCAAAATATTTGTTTAGAAGTAAAAAGAGTGGGCAGGGGGGTCAGTGGAGTTCGTTTTTTTTTTGTATAGTAAATATGTTTCGTTGAGAAACGTATATATATCTTGGTTTGTTTATTTAATTTATTTATATATTACTTAATTGTTGATAGTTTTTGTATTATTAATTATTATTTTTTTTTGTTTTTTTTTTTTAGTATTTTATTATAAATTATATTTAAATTTCTATCTCATACCTAATTAGTTCAAAGATTTCTGGTTTTTCTCGTTCACGTTGTTTCATACGTTCTTTCATTGCAGTTATTATTGAATTTGCTTTATCTTCAGCACCATGTTTTGAACTTTTTTCAGCAGCTCCTAAAGAAATATACAAATATATATTTTTTGTAGAGTATATACGTATACTATATAACTTTCGGGAGTTGGGAAAATAATTTTTAGTTTTTCCTTTTAATGGTAAACTACTTACGTTGTAAACAATCAGCATTTAATAAATCCTTACATTTTTCATGACATTTAACACCACATTCTGTACATCTAACACCTTGTCTAGCAATACCCCATAATAAACCTTCACATTCATAACAATATGTTGGTGATGTTGCTGTCCATAATACAAAATTATGTGGTGTTGTTGATGATATTGGATAAATTAACGCTTGTAGAGCTTTTTTATATACATGCATTTTCTGCGAATGATTGTTAGTAGGTAGGAGGGTGGTAGGTCAAGTGAAATAAGAATTATAACAAAAAAAAAAAAAATATATATTATAAATGTATTATACCAATTCTTCATCATTTAGAGTAGCTCGTGGCACAGCCGATGTTAATCCTGCATTTCTTTTAGTTGCCGCCATTGTCTAATAGATTTGTTCAATTTTTGGTTTTGGGATATTATTATAAAAATACATTAATTAGATTTTGTTAAATTTAAATACTTTATTGTATATAAAAAAAAAAAATAGAATTTTGAAATTAATTTACTAAATATTTTTTTATTACTTAAATATATACAAAACAAATTAACAAAAAAGTTCAAAAGACAAAACTGATTACAAAAAAATAATAATAATAATAGAAATAGGATTAAAAATTCTTTTATAAAATGGAGCTATAACACCCACAAAAAAAAAATTGAACTAATTTAGTTTAATAATGAAATACAGCCCCAAACAAAATAATATAAAAAAAATTAACTTAAGTCCAAAAAGGAAATGATTTTAACTTAAGAGTCGACATTTTTTCGGGCTTAAAGTATACATATTGTATATTTTTGATTTTCGGCTTTACTTTATTTATGGGGCGTTAATTAATGGAGCCTTTTTTTAGAAACTTTTGTTGCATATATAAGAAAATTAAAAATTATAATATTTAATGTAAAAAAATTATAAACAAATTAAATAAAACATGACTAAACTCCATCTATAGATTTATTACGAAACTATATATATACAAGATATACAAACAGAAAATAATAATAATATTAATGATCAATTAAATACATTTTAAATTTAAGTATAATTCGATTGATGGAAAATACTCAATAGATATTGACTCCAGTCCAGAGTATATATAGTTCTAAAATTATATACGGTCTCCCATTCAAAGTTTACTACTGAACATTTCCATTTAAGTAGTGATAGAGGGTATATAGTAACCAACAAAATAAAAAATCTAATAGCATATTAAAATTTAAATATTAAAACAAATAAAGCAATTTACATATATGTATATAATATTTTACATAAAAAAGAATTTAAATAATTTTTTTTTGAATAACATATTTTAATTAACATTTTATTAAAACTTTTTGTACATTTTTAACTACAAAAAAAAAAAAAAAAAAAAATCAACCCAACAAATTTGAAATTGAAAAAATAAATAAAAATAGAAATAATAATATAAATACTAGAATGTGAAAAATTAAAAGACATATACCTTGAGCACCTTCAGAGTCCATAATATTATTTATAAATATTTATATAATTTTTTTTTATTTTGGTTTTTTTTTTTTTGGAGATACAAAAAAGAAAGAAAGACACAAAACAAACAAACAAACACAATATTAATTTTCATAAATTATATATTAGTTACATTTAACATTTCTTTTTGTATTTAAAAAGTATTGCGGTATGGATGGTGTATATATTTATAATGTATATAAGTGTGTAATAAAGGATGTATATAATGTAAAATAATAAAAGGTTGAAAAAAGAAAAGAAAATTAAATAATTTTCCCAAACTGAAATATGATTGAATTTGCCTCATAGTAACTTCCTATTTTTACAAATTCCGAATACTTATATTCCAATAGGCGTATGAGTGACTGTATATGTAGGTATCTGATTTATCCAGACCAATCTGATCTGAATGCTCTCCGTTTCTCATTTCAAATTTCAAATTATATTATCGTTTCGTTCGATGATAAACAAATTGTTTAATATTTTTGCTGAGTTATTATTCAAATCAAATCAAATTTGTGATATATGATATGAATATAAGTACTTACGATAATTTCAATCAAATTGTTGATCAGGTCCAATCGAATTTCTCATAATAAGTACAATAGATAATGTATATAAGTATATACATTATATTTTATATTTTGTGGTTAAAATTTCGTTTTAAATCGGTATGTAAAAAATATCAACAGATTGAATATTTAACACAAAAATTATCTCTACTATGCTATTTATTTTCACTAGGCTACTAATCGAAATTCTTGTGGGAAAATTTTTAGTTGTATATATTTATTATAGAAAATTATTATAGTTTAACATTTGGAATTCAATAATGTTTAAAAAGAATTCTTAAATTTCAATAAAAGTAATGGTAAAATAGATACTTATACTTAATGTTATTAATAAATTATATTACTTAATATAAATTAATGAAAATTTGCACTAACCTATATGACATTTTGTGAGCTTATAATTGCATCGGTTCATTATTTTTCAATATTTTGGCTCTTCCGATCATTCAAAACACAGATAAAATTAAATATACATATATTTTAAACAATTTTTTAAGATTATTATCACAATAGGCTTTAAGCCGTATAATTTATAACTGCTTAAGTTTTTATAGCGGGTAAATTTTAGTAACATTGTAAAGCCAACAATTTTCTCAATATATCAAAAAAAAATTATTCCGAATTGATTGAATTACTATTTACATCGATAAAATCTATTTAAACCGGCAAAATAAAAACGATTTTAATTAATTTAATTGCAAATATGTATATTTTTTTATATCACAAAACAAAAATTGACAATTCACATAAAAGGACTGTCACTGTCAATTCACATATTTACCCAGCAAATTTTTGTCTTGCCGCGCCACACAAACCCAAGACTTCTATACATACATATAGTTATTCGTTAATTTAAAATTCAAAGAAATAGAAGGTATACTCGTACAATATTCTTCGAAATTTATGCGCGACGCTAAATATCAGCGTGTGATAATCACTTTGATTTGACTATATAATATAATATACGGACTGCTAGTAACCAACTTCATTGCTGTAGCCATCACCGACTATGCGCATTATGGCATCGTTAATACTTTCATTCGCGTTGTTTAAGATTTTTCCCAAATCTATCAGAAATTTCCCACCTATTTCATTTATTCAATTTTTGTAAAAAAAAAAGTCAGTTGCGTCGGTCCCAATGATATATCGAGGTTTTTGGTCCCAATTAACGACGCAAATCGAGGCCCCGGTGTATATGTGATGTTATTTGAACGTTTAATATAATAAATTATTTTAGGTAGAGCTGCAGCATGGTGCTATGCGCTACCAGTCCTAATAGAATTTTTTTCATATATTATATAGTCAAAGGATAATCGAGTTAGTGTTTACGTTATTAAAGGCCCTCGATATTAATGAATATAACTAAAGTAATGGTTTTGTTTTGAGGCTTTTTTCGATCATACAATATAAAGATACACCCAATACATGACATGCAAGGCGATTTGTGGCCATTTATTTGGCGATGTCTGCATTTGGTCTAGGTCTAGGATATGTCCTAAGGACATGTCTTTGGTCATCCTCAACCATTGGTATGTCATGCACGAAACGTTTGCTGGGTAATTATCTCAAATTGTCAATTGTCTTGTCATATTGTACCGGAAATTTTCGCGCTAAAAGTATGTTTTGGCCTGGTTTTTTGTTATTTAATTAAATTTCGGTTTAAAAATATGTTTTAATTAGTGAAATTTATGATTAATTAATCATTTAATAAGTGCATTTATAAAATTCGTTGTTATTTTGTTAGTAAAAAGAAATTTTATAAGTGAAAAAAGTGAATTAATTTTGTTGCATTTTTATATGACGCTATGACTTCTTGTTCGATATCGTGATGAAAAAAGTATTGAAATTATATTTGTATGATCTTTGATCTTATTTAAATTTAACTAAAATGATTTTGTAATGTTAGTAAATTTAATCGGAATTTAATTTATTTGTATCGAAATTTAATATTAAATTATAATTTAAGTATTCTGTCGGTTCTAACTTGAAAATGAATGAAATTAATAAGTGTCTAAATTTTGGTTGAGAAAATCTACAAAATGTCAATAAAAATATGAAAATATAAATATAATTGCTTCTAAAGATGTGGCAATTAATGAAAATAAAGTGTGAAAAATATGTCAATAAATGTGTTTAATATTAAATATCAGTGTTTAAAAAGGTCCTTATCTAAATAATATATTTATATAGGGGGACTTATTGAGCGGTAGTTAACTTAACGTTAAATTTAAAATAATAGTGACTATAAAAATATGCAATCTTTTAACTTTGTTAGAAAAACTTGAGCAAAATTTCTTTAACATCAAGGATACAATAATACTGAAACATTAAGCAACCGGATGTGGCTTTATAAGCAAAATTTAAAAAAAAAACTAAACTTACTTCCCAAATCTATGGAATTTCGATTAATTTGGCGAAATTTTGGTTTCAGTTTGAGAAAATTTATTTAATTTTTTTATATGTAAGTATATAATATATATACGAGTATATATATATGTAAATTAATTTTATATATGTACATAATAATTATACATTGTATCTGTAAATAAAATTTAAAATAAAATAAAATTCTGTATGGACATTACCAATTCTGATACCAATGGTATTGATTTTCTTCTAGGCCTAATATCTGGCATACTGTCAATATTACTATAAAATGGATTATCACCAGGATGACCGTTACCACGACCACTTGCATCACAAGCACCAGTTCCATTCTAAATTATACAAAAACACAAAAAAATGGTAAATATTATTTATAGGAATTTAAATTACAATTATTGGTATATCATTTTTAAAACTAAATATAAATATATAATAATTATTATAAAAAAGGACAAAAATTTCATCGTAATTCCACACTTTAATAGAATTTAATCAAAACCAAATATTTTTAAAGAGAAATTTTTATTCACTGTAATTATTTCTTCCATTTTTTTAAATGTATACTTATAAGCCGAATTTATATAAACATCCTTTATTCTTGAATTATTTTGAAAAACTGTTGCACAATACAAACCAAAAATAAAAATTTGAATTGTAAACGAAATTCTTTAACGTATTTATATATAAGTATTAAAAAAATTATTATCAAATTGAATATGTTAAATTGCGTCATAGTCCTCTAATCGGCAAAACATCTTAGTATATGGATTTTTTTTTGTTTTATTCTATAATCAGCTATAATTTTCAGGACCAATTTACATATTTGTACATTTTAAAGATAGATTTTAGAATTCAGTCCATCATAAATTTACTTTTAATAGGTCATTGTCTTTCTAGGTAAGATGAAAAAAAGACTATGACTGACTACGACAGATGTATGTAGAGAATGCGGGGATATCACTGAAGACAATCACACTTGGTGCTGTGTCACACTGTCCAAGTCTGTGCAGAAGTGGGTATATAAGAACCTGGGTAGGTTTCTTTTTGAGAATCTGAAGGAGGTTCAGATTCATGGATCTATTAAGATTCATAAAAGAGGTTAACTGGATATCGTAATAGGATCATTGTTGATAACTAAAGGGATACTGATAGATTAATTAATGATCTATTGTTGATGAGTATGGCGCGAGCATGGATATGAGAAACGTATTAAAAAAAGGGATGAGAAGCGTATTATAAAAAAATATAAAAAAATTACAAAATAAAATTTCATACATTCAAATTTAATTTATGGTGAAATGTATAAGTTTGAATTGGAGAATAGTGTATAACGGAAAATATTATAAATATTTTTTCTTCTTTGGGGAAATAAACTATAAAAAAATTATTACTTTGTATATAGTATTGTGAATTGGATATCCTTTATCGCCAAGTATATAATTGTCACGTACAAACAACCCAAAATTTTTTAAATTTATTCTATTATTACATATTTGGTAACAAAACATATTCTGTATATTAAATAATTATTTCATATACATTATATTAAATTATATTTATGTGAATAATACGACATTTTTACACAATTTTTGTTTCGTATTATAGCTTCTCATAAATGGAAAAGGAAAGCAGCATGACTAATGGAGACAAACAAATGTTACGCGATAACCGTCCATAAATCGATAAGAAAATAATCGGTTCATAAATGAATAAGAAAAGGAATGGCTGATAGTTTTTTTTTAAAGGTGGCGAAAAATGCTAGCATTAAGTTTGTTTGATGTTTAGAAAAATGATTTGATTGTCTAATGTTTTTGTCACTCCTGCCTAATGGAGCCAGTCCCATGAGGGACGTGCCTTCGACTTAGGTGTACACATTAAATCACTAATAATGGAGACAGTCCCATGGGGGACGTGTAATAGGAGCCTTCGACTTAGGTATGTACGTTAAATCATTAACAAATTTTTAATGACAGCTGAAGGTAGAAATGACATTTCAACTCAAGCAATGGAAAGCACAGTTTAAAAAAAAACCATTAGTTTGAAAGTTCTAAAAAATGGAAATTAAAATGACTAATGGAGACGTTGTGATAAAAAAAAAAGGATTTGCGTTTCATTTTTCTTTAGTATTCTCTCCTCTTTTTATGATTTTCTCTTACCTTATCTTTATCTTTAAATAATTCCTCTTCTTTAATTTTTTCCTGATTATTTTTTTCTTCAATTTTACGTTCTTTTAATGTTTTTAATAATTTCCATTTACTACTACCTAATATACCATTACCATCAATACTTGAATCATGACTTAATGATTTTAATTGGTCATTACGTATTAATTTACAATCAATTAAATTATTTATAGTATTATAATCACTTGTATTTATATTTGTATTATTTATTAATTCTAATTCAGATGGACTAATTAATTTATTATTTATTAATATTGTATTATTAATAATATCAATATTTTGTTCATTATTATCATCAATAATATTATTTTTTTCAATTGAATTAATATCATTATTAAATGATTGTTGTTGTTGTATATCATTAATATTTTCGCATAAATTATTATCAATATTACTTATATCATTTGAATTTATACCAATTATAATATTATCATTATTAATATCATTATTTAATTGATTATTATCTTTAAATTCATTATAATTTTGTACAGTTTTAAATATATTATAATCATTAATTTCATCATCATTATTATCATCATCATCTGTTAAATTAGCTGGTGTATCTGGACCAGATGTTTGACCAGATGATAATGATTTTTTATCATCATCATCTATTATATCATCATCATTATTATCATAATTTTTTTTTATTTTAATATTATTTTTAGATTTAATAATATCATTATCATCTAAATCTGATGAATATGGTGATGTTGAATATCTTTGTTCATCATTATTATATTTATCATTATTATCATCATCATTATTATCATCATCATCATCATTATGATCATTATCATATTCAATTTTATTAATATCATTTGATGTAGTAAATTTATCGAAATTTTTACGTATTTTACGGCGTTTTAATTTTTTAATATGTTTACGATTATTACGATTTTGTCTTTGTTGTTGATCATATTTAATATCTGTTTCTAAATTATTTAATTCATTTAATATTTGAAAATCATCGTCATCATCATCGCCACTACGATTATCGTTATTCAACTTTATTCTATTATTACTAGATAAATCGGTAACTTTTGTAAATTTTTCATATACATTTTGTTTTTGATGCTGTTGTTGTTGTTGATGATGATTATTATGTGTTGTTGAATGTTTTGATTGATGTATATTATTTTTTATTATTGGTATTTCTGTTTGTAATTTAACAACACTTTTTAATTCACGTAATACAAATGACATTTTACCTTTAACTTCATCATCTGGTTGATATGTATTATTATCATCATAATGGTATTGTTCATCTGATGTTAATATACTATTATTAATACTTAATTGATCTATTTTATTTAATAAATTGTCACCATTATTATCTTTATTATTATTATCATTATTATTATTTATATATATTGATGATTCCATATGACTACGACGTTCTAATTCTTCTAATTTACGTAATTCATAACAAAAATATTCATCATCAGTATCAATTGAATCTTCTGTGCTTTGGCGACGTGATGATGATACAGTACGATATGAATGCTGACTACGATTATCATCATCATCACGTGATGAACCTGGTATATCTAAGCTAATTTGACTTCTTTGGCTACCAAATTTAAATGTTTTTGGACTAATACCAGATGATGATGATGTTATTATATTACAATTACCACTAATTAATGATGTAGGATATTGTTGTGTTGATGATGATAACAATGATTGTTGTGATAATTGTTGTTGTTGTTCATCTTGATTAATATTTTTATTATGATTATATTGGATATCATCATATATATATTCATCATTATCATTATCTTTTATCATTATACATTCTTCATCTTCAACAAATATTGAATGGGTTTTTTGTAAATGATGTAATACATGATGTTTTCTATTATCTTTTTTATTATCAATATCTAATTGTTGCTTATTATTATCAATATTCTTATAATCATTATTAATTTTATTATCTTGTATATTAGTTAATTCATTTGATTGATATTTATTATTAATTTGTTGATTATCATTTATTTTATGATCAGAATTATGATGTTTGTTATCAATAAAATTTTCATCATCATTATTATGTTGTTTTTGTATATCAATTTCAGGTTGATGATGTCGTATAGCATCACCAACAGTTGGAAACATTGGATTCATAAATATATCATCGTCAATTTCATTATTTGTTTGATCAATAGAAGATTGTTGTTCATTATCATATTGTAATTGTGAATTATCATCAGATGATAATTTTTTATATACACTTTTATTAAATACTTCAATATATTTATCAATTGATTCATCATTATTAATATCTAAATAATTATTTTGTTTTAATTTTCGATTTTGTTGATCATGATGATATTCTTTTTGATTTAATTGAAATTCATTATTTTGCTGTTGTTGTTCTATATATTGTTGACCATCACGTTGCATATTATTAATACGTCGTAATTGTTGCTGCTGTTGTTGTTGTTGATTATGATATCTTTGTTGTTGATTTATAATTTGATGACCATTATTATGATGATATTCACCTGAATATGTTTTTTCATATTCACTTGTACTATCATCATTATCAGATGACATAAAATTATGTAAATCTTGTTCTGGTTCTGACATACTTGAACCAGGCCGACGTTGTGGACTTGTTTGATTACTAAAACTATGACGACGATAGATTTTTGCTTTTTGAATAATATTTGTCATTGTTGTTGATATTGATCGTTTCTTTTTTTTCATTGAACTACTATTATCATTATTAATTGAATTATTTGATGATTGCTGCTGCTGTTGTTGTTTTAATTTTTGTGTAGCTGTTGAACCACCAATATGTGTACCACGTCTCTTAATACCAGGAATTTTTGATAAACGATCAGTTAAATCACCAAAACGATTATTATAATTATAATGATGCTTTTTTTGTTGTTGTTGTTGATGATGAATTGATTTTTGTTGCTGTTGATCATAACCATCTGAATCAATTTCAACACCACTTGGTAATGATAATGATCGATGTCTTTTATTCATACGTTTTAATTTTAATTCTGGTAACCAATTTTGTATTTTATTTAAATATTTATGTTGATTGTTACCATGATTTGATGATGATGATGATTGTAATATTGCTGTAGCTGATGATGATGGTAATTGTTGATGTTGTTGATGTTGTTGCTGCTGTTGATGATGATGGTTTAATAATTGATTATGTTGATGTTGTTGTTGTTTAATTTGTAATTGTTGTTGTTGATGATATAATGTCATTTGGTGAAGTTGATAAGCTGACATACCAGCTGTTTGTTGTTGTTGTTGTTGTTCTTGTGTCATTTTATATTTTTTATCTTTAAGATTTTGATCTGTTATTGTTACATAACCAGATTGATTTATTATATATGATGATGATTGATTTTGTTTTTGTTGTAAATATTTTAATTGTTGTTGATTATGTAAATGCTCTAATTGTTCTAAATGACGTTGACTTTGTTGTTGTTGTTGTTGTGAATAATTTATATTAGTATTATTATTTATATTATTATTATTATTATTTATATTTATATTATTATTAATATTACTTATACTACCACTATAATTATTTAGAATTTTTTGTCCACTGCTATTACCAATATCATAACGATTATTATATTGACGACGATTATTATCATCAATTATTAATATATTTTGTTGTTGTTGTTGTTTATGCTCTTGAACTAATATATTACCAGATTTAAGATAACCATATTGTTCCCTACCCATATAATCTAAATTTTTTGAACTATTATAATCTTGTAAACTATTTGATGATGGATAATAAACAAGGCGATCTGTTAAATTTCGATGTTTTTGTGTTAATATTTCTAAATCATCAATATCAGTTTCTTCATAATATGATGATGATGATGATCCAACTGTTGTTGTTGTTGTTGTTGTTGGTGTTGTTGATGCTGCTACTAATGATGATGATGATGATGGTTGTAATATATTTTTATTAAGAATACGTTTATTTGTTGTTAATAATAATTGTTCTTGTTGTTTTTGTTGTAATTGTTGTGATGACGATGAAGATGATGATGATTGTTTTTGTTTATTTAAATAATAATTTGATTCTGAAGATGTTGGTTGATTTCTAACCAATAAATCTGGATAATTTTTAATTAAATTTGATTGTGATAATGATAATTTATTATTATCTATAGATGTTAATAATGGTAAATTATTTTGTGATTTTTGTAATAATAATAATTGATTTTGTTGTTGTTGTTGTTGTTCATTAATATGCTTTTGATCCCATTCTAACATTTCATCAACAGTTGATATATCTATATCTAATATATTTTCCTTTTGTATATCAAATATTGATTTATTTTCATATACTGAACAAATTGGTATATTTTTTGATAATTCCTTTATATAATTTAAATTTTCTTCGGTAAATATATATTCATCTGTTTCATTTAATTGTTGTTGTTGTTGTTGATTATTATCATTATTTTTTAATGATGATTTATCTAATATTAAATTATTAGAAATTGTTGAAGCAACTGTTGTTGTATTTGCTGTTGTTGCTGTTGTTGTTGATGATGATGATGATGATGATAATGATGTTGTTGTTTTTGTTGTTTCAATTGATGGTGTTATAAATGGATTTTCTGATTTAATTAATATATTACTATTATTATTATTACCAATTATACAATTACCATAATTATTAATTAATGATGATGGTAATTTTGTAATTGATGATGATGTTGATGATATTGTTGATGATGATTTACCACTATTATAATAAAAATTTTGTTGTTTATTATTAAATCCAGTTATTGGTGAATTTGGTGATTTTTCTAAACTAGAAAAACCACTCATTGATGATAAACCAGAATCAGATTTAGTTTTTTTTGGTGATATATCATTATTAACAACACCACTAATATTATTATTAACACCACCACTATTATTACTACAACAACCAATACTATTATTATATATTATTTGTGAACCTAATGATGATGATGATATTGATGAATTTGTATTTTGTAATAATAATATTGATTGATTATTTTGATCAATTATTTGTTGCTGTTGTTGTTGTTTTCTTTTAATTTTTTCATTCATCATTATAATATCATTATGAAATGGATTCATTGTTGATATTGTTTGATTAATTAAATAATAATAATCATTATTATCATCATTATTATCAATATTATTTATATTTATATTATTATCAATTATAATATTATTATCATCATATTCACCATTTGGTGCTGGTGGTGGTGGTGATTGTGATATGTTACTTAATATATCATCATCATTTAATGTTGAAAAATCATCGATTTTATTATGATAATTTGGATTTTGTAAATGTAATAAAAATAACATTGAATTATGACGTTCTAATGATTTTTTTAATGATTTTATATATTCATCATTATTATATAAATTATTATTACTTATTTTTGTTAATGATGTATTATTTATTTCATTTATTTTTGTATATGATAATGATGGTGATGATGATATATTTAATTTATCATCATTTACATATAATAAATTTTTATTTTGTTGTTGTTGTTGTTGTTGTTGATCATCATCATCATTATAATCATTATAATTATCTGTATCATATAAATATTCATAATTATTATCTAATATATTTGATTTTATTATATCATCATAAACAGTTTGTTGTTGTTGTAGTTGTTGTTGTTGTTGTTGTGATTGTTGTTGTTGTAATAATGATGATAATGATGATGATGATTTTATTAATTGTTGTGGTAATTGTATTAATGATGATGATGATAATGGTGATGATAAACGATAACTATTTATATCCATTTCATTAAAATTCTTTTGTATTTGTATTGATTTTTTCATTATTTCAGTCTCTTTATTATCTAAAAATTTTAATTGTTCATTTAAATTTGTATTATTACGTATTAAATGATAACTATAATCATCAATAATAATATTATTTGTATTTTCTTTTAATATAATACTATCATCATCATTAATTTTATTATTTATATTTATTATTATATTATTATCATTATTAATAATATTATTATCATCATTATTAATATTTTGTTGTAATTTAATATCAAATTCATCATAACCAGATTTAAATGGTAATTTACCTTGTTCTTGTAAATATTTTAAACGATCTAATTCACCAATATATTCATTTGTATTAAAATCTTGTGATTGTTGTTGTTGTTGTTTAATTATATTTATTGATGATGATGATGATATTGAATCATTTGTTGTTATTGTTGTTGATGTTGATATTATTGTTGAATTTATTGTATTACTACCAACTAATTTTTTTAATATATCAATATTTTTTTCTAATTTTGTCATTATAATATTATATTTATTTATATTTTTATTATTTATATTATTAATATCATCATTATTTATTATATTATTATCATTTATATTATTAATATCATTATTATCATCATTATTAATATCATTATTTGTTGGATTTAATAATAATAATATTAAATTTTTATCAATTTTTTTAATTTTTTCAAAAAATGCATTTTCATTATTAATTAATTGACGTAATTTTAACATTTGTTCAATATTAAATGTACTTAAATCTTCAATTTTATTTATTTCTTCAATAATTGTATCAATTAATTCATTATAATCAAATTTAAAATTAATATTATTAATATATTTATCATTTATATCTTGATTATTTAATAATAATAATTGATTTTGTTGTTGATTATATTTATCATTATTATCAATTATATTATTATAATTTAATGATGATGATGATGATGTTGTTGTATCATTATTTATTATTTCAGCTGCTGCACATGTTGCTAATGCTGTTTTAAAATTATTTAATAAATCCATTTCATTTTTATGATGTTTTTTCTTTTTTGATTTTTTATTTTGATCTTTTGATTTTATATTACTATTATTATTATTAATAATATGTAATGGTTTTGATGATGATGATGATGATGATAATAATAATGATGATGATGATGGTATTGATGAATTAATTGTTGTTAATGATGATGATATTGTAGATATTATTGTATTTGTTGTTGATGTTATTATTGATGATTGTGATGATGATGATGATGATGTTGTTGTTGTTGTTGTTGTTGTTGATGTTGTTGTTATTATTAATTTATTATTATCAATTGTTGGCATATTACATTTTTTCAATAATGCCATTGATGATAATTTAATTTGATTATGTAATTTTTGTTGTTCAATTTGTTTTTGATGAAAACGTTGATGTTCCATTTCCATTTTAATTTCATCAATTTCCGATGATAAACTATCATATTGTTTTTGTTGTTGTTGTTGTTGTAATTCTAATTCTTGATCTTCATTATCTTCATATATCATACCTAATGATGATACTGGTCTAGATATTGATATATTATTTAATTGTTGTAATTGTTGTATATCTAATATATCATTATTAATAATATGATTTGGTAATATTATATCAATATTATTACAATCATTTAATTGTTGCATCATAATATAATCATCACGATATGCTTGATTTAAATTTTTATAAAATTCTTCAGTCATTTCATTATTATCTATAATAATATCATCATTATCATCATCATCATTGTCATTACAATTATTATTATCATTATTTTTATTATTTAAATTATTTATATGTACGGCAATAATATTACCATCCGAACCGATTTTATCGGTGGCCTGACAAAAAAACTCTTCAGCCGTTTCATTTATATCCATACCAATTGATAAATAATGTTGTTGTTGTTGTTGTTGTTGCTGCTGTTGTTGATCATTATAAACATTACTTAATTGTTGTTGTTGTTGTTGTTGATGTTTTTTATTAAATATATCACGATTTATTTCACCACTACGAAAAAAATTCATATCTTTTCTTAAATTATCATTATTTCTTTTATTATATATAATTGATTGATGATGATGTTGATTTTGATTATTATATAATTCATTAAATTGATGTCGTGATGATGTAATATTTTGCTGTTGTTGTTGTTGTTGTTGATTTTGTTCTTGTTCTTCATTTAATTCATTTATATTTAAATCATTTTTATTAATTAATAATAATTGTTCTCTTTGTATTAAATCAATACCTTCTTCAAGACCATCTTTTATTTGATGACCATTATTAGTTAAAAATTCTCTAATAAATTGTCTATTTGTATTATTATCATCATTAATAATATCATTATTTATATTATCATCATTATTTTTTATATCATTATAACCTAAAATATCAATAATCATTAATTTTTTATTACCACCACCAACACCACCAACACCACCACCACCACCACCACTACTAGTACTACAATCAATAATACCGGTACTACAATTATTATCATTATTTTTATTACATATTAAATTTATTGATAATGATGATGATAATTCATTAACACTTGAACCTAATTCATCATAATTTTGTTGCTGTTGTTTTTGTTTATCATCAATTAATATTTTTGATTGATGTTGTTGTTGTTGTATTAATTTTGGTGATTTTATTTTTAATAATTGTTGTTGTTGTTGTTGTTGTTGTTGTTGATTAATATTATTTTTATTATTATATAAATTTGTTGTACCTTTTGACATTTGTAATGGATTTAATATTTTTTGAAAATTATCAATTAAATTAATTGAATTAAATTGTAATGCATCATTTTTTAAATCTTCCAACATATTATGAAATTCATTTGTTGATGGTTGTTCCAATTGGCATAATTGTTCACGTTGATAATTTAATAAACGTATTTTTTCTAAATTTTTATTAAATTCATATTGTTTTTGTTGTTGTTTTTTATTTTGTTGTATAATTGATATATCAATATCATCATCATCATCATCATCATCATCATTATCATTATCATTATTTATACAACTATTATTATTATTATGTCCATATAAACCCATTAAATTAATAACAACTGATTGTTGTTCAATTGTTATATTTTCTAATTTTTCTAATCTTGTCCACATTTTACCATATTCACCAGATAATAAATCTAATGCACGCCATGCAAATTTTAATTCAGTTTCTAATAAACTAATACGTGTTGATATTTTATCCATATAATCAGATATAATATAATCAGAATGTTGTTGTGCATTATATAAATGACATAATTGTTGTTCAGATGTCATTGATGATAATTCACCACAATTATTAACACCACCACCACCACCATCATTACTATTATCATTTCTATTCATAATAATATTATTATCAATTGTATTTATTGATAAATTTGATTCATGATATTGTTGTTGTTGTTGTTGTTGTTGGTGTTTATGATGATGATGATGATGTTGTTGAGATATTAACGATAATGGTGAATCAATTTGTTGCTGTTGTTGTTGTTGTTTTTCAATAGTACAATGTATTATTGATGGTGATCCAATATTTTCATGTTGTTGTTGTTGTTGTTGCTGTTTCATTAATACATTCTGTTGTTGTAATTGATTTTGTTGATGTTGTAATTGTTGTTGTAAATGAAATTGTTGTTGTGTTATTGATGTTTGTAAATTATTACTTGTACTATTAATAATACCGCTGGTGGTGGTACTACTATCATTATTAATAAAATGTTGATCATTATTTATTGATGGTTGTTGCTGTTGTTGTTGTTGTTGTTGTGTTAAATTACTTCGTATTAATAATGGACTACATGATTTTGAATTATTATGTGATTGATATTGTTGTTGTTGGTGAAATATATTTTGTTGTTTTTGATGAATTTTTGGTGATATTGATGATGAAGACATTATTTATTTATTTATTTATTTTTATTAATTTTTTTTTTTTTTTCGTTTTATATATATTAAAATTTTTGTCTTGTTTTTGTAAATTATTTATTCAACAATTTTTATTTAAAAAAAAAATTGTTTTTTTTTTGTTATTTCGTTGTTGAGTTTTTTTTTTTAACAAATTATTAATTTTTTTTTTTTTTATTTATTTATTAATTATTATTTTTAGTATATAGTTTTTTTAGTGTTAATATTTTAATTATTTTTTTTTAAATATTATAAAATTTATTTTATTAGATAGGAAAATTATTAAATTTAAGTTGTAGATTAATATTTTAGTATAGTTTTTTTTTTTTTTTTTTGTATATTTTTTAACACAAAATTGTAAAATAATATATAGGAGGATTTGATTTGATCCTTTTGTCAATTTTCTGTTCTTTTTAATTTTATAAAATTATACAAAAAAAAAAGAAAAGAAAAAATTCCCTAAATAAATTGCGCAAAAAATTTTCACACTACGAAAAAAGAACAACAATAAGAAAAATTGAAATATTTAATTTATTATTAAACAAACCAAAAAAAGGACTAAAAAGTAGAAATAATTTTTTTTTTGTACAACAAAAAAATTATATTAACTTTAATATTTCAATAATAAAATATATACATAATAAATATTCACGCATTAACCCATTTAATCCCATAGTACCAAATTTTGGGACAGAGATCTACTTCTACACATGTCTCTACTGTAAGCTATGAAATATATATTGGACTCAAACCACTAACATAATATCAAAGAATATATAATAATAAAGAAGTCGCATGTATATAGGAACAAATGGCGAATTTTTCAATTTTTCTTTGCGGGTCATAACAATGGAATCCGCTCCGCTCTCTCTCATTATATGCGGCACATATTATTCTGAAATCTATTTTTAAAAAAATTTGTGTGACTCAAAATAACAAAAAAACGTATATTGGGTCGAGAATTAACACCTTGCCATATTGAGGCAATAAATAAGTGAATTCATCGCTATTTTGGCTTAATTGCTGTGGCGGCAATTCATGGCCCCAAATGAAAAACATAATTAATATTTTCATAAAAAAAACTAATTTATTTCCGATTGGGGGTTTCCTTGGATTCTAATGGGTTAAAGACGAAAAAAAAACAAAACAAAATTATAATGAATTTTATGTTAAAAATGTGTAAAAGTTACACACACAATCAACTTTACCAAAATCATCATCACCCACACCCCCCCAACACCACCCAAATATTATACTATTACCAACACAACACACAGTTAACCACCCATCATATTAATACAAATATTATATTTAATAATATTGTTATATGGGGGTGTTGGTAAAGAAAGGTGGGTAGTAAAATGGGGGAAAAAAATTAAGAAAATAAGAAGAAAAAAGATTTATGGGTGGTGCAGGAGGAGGACAAAGATGATGGTTAAGTTTTAGCAACAAAAAAAAAATATTATACAGTACATAGTCATGAGAATGTATGCGTGTTTTTTTTTTTTTTTTAATTAATCGGGAAATTTGTTTTTTGGAGAAAATTAAAAGCTTTCTTCGTGTGTGTGCTTTTTTTTATTTGTATTTATGTGTCCGTTTTTTATTTTATTTCCACTCTTCTAAAATTCTTGATAAAAAATTTTGTTGTCGCGTTTTTTTTTTTGTTAGTTTTGTGTTTTGTTTTGTGCGCAATGACGGATAAATTGTAAAAAATAATACGAATATTTACGAGTACAAAAAAATGAAAAATTTGTAAAATAATTTTATAAAAATTTCATTTTTAGGAAAAAAATTTTAATTAGAAATTTTTTTTTGCGATGATACGAAAGTAATTTTTATATAATTTATTAGTTAATTGAAATTAATGAATATTATTTATAAATCCTGTTCTGAAACTCCCCACCCCCCCTCACTATACATTTAGTAAATTCCCTTAATCAATACCAAACTCAAACTCAAACTCCTCTCGTTTATATTCAACATAATTTTCTTCCTTCTCTCTCTTATCCTATATCATTTCCAATTAGAGAAAGTGAACGACGAGTCAAAAATTCAAATGAATTTCTAAAATAATCAATTTTTGAGGAAAATATTTTCAATTTATAAAATATGAAACAGAAAAATTTAAGTCCAAAAATTAAGGACAAAAAACGAAAAGTTAAATTATTAAACCACCCACCACCCCCCCACTCTAGGTAACAAAAAAAAAAAACACTAAATATAAATTATATATGACACGGCGCGATATCCTCCTACCGCGCGCCGCCACATCCTCCTACCGCGCGCCGCCACAATCCTTAAAAGAACACAACAACAACAATTCACACTCCAAAAACAAATTGTTGTTGTTGCTGTTGCTGTTTCTTTGAACCCGTGTTGTATATTATATTTTTATGGTGTGCGAGATACAAAGGAGAACGGACACAAAATACAACAAAAAAAAAAAAAAAAACAAAAAAATTCCTATATACAAAAAAATCCTGAATATCCTTTTTTCATTTTTTATTTCTTCAAATCTTTTTTTTTTTGCCATTTTTTTTTGCTTTTACTGATAAAAAAATTTCCACAAGAAAAAAATTATTTTTTTTTTTATTGCAAAAGTAGAAAATCACTCAAAAAAAAAAAATTCAATATTTAAATTTTTTGAGTGTAAAATCTTTTGAGTGTAAAAATTTTTTGCTAGAAAAGAAAAATTAAAATTAAAATTAAAAAAACTAAAAAAAAAAAAAAAAAATAATTAAATTTTATTTTTTTTTAAGATAAAAAAAAAACCTTTTTTATTTTTTTTTATTTTATTTTTTCTTAGTAAAACAAAAAAAAAATTTTTTTAGTTTTTTTTTGTGCGTAAAAGTTTTTTTTTTTTGGTTTTGTTAATTTTAGTTTTTTTTTTTTTTTATAAATTTTTATAAAACCAATAAATTTTTTATTATTTTCAATTTTTAGATGATTTTTTTTTTTAAATTTATAATTAAATTTTTTTTTTTTTTATATATTATTTTTGGGAACACAAAACACTTCACCCATCAAACGCGAACCAAAACAATATACACAAAACCAAAACCAAAAAAAAAAAAAAAAAAAAAAATGAAAAATAACAAAACAAAATTTAAAAAAATAAAATGGAAATTTTTTTCGTTTTTGATTTTTTATTTATTTTTTTGTTTTAATTTTTTTATTTTTATTATCTTTATTTTTATTTATTTTTTTTTTGTGTTATGTTTCTACGATTTTTCTGGGTGAGATACTATGGTCGTTGTTCGTTTTGTGATTGATTCCGGGACACTGTCTATATATAGTTGTACATATGTATATGTGTTTCAAAAAAAAAAAATTAACAGAAGAAGAAGAAGAAGAAGAAGAAAAAACGACAAAAGGAAAAACAAAACAACAACAGCAACAACAAAAAGCACACAAAAAAGCTTTAAAGTAACACATCATATATGTATATATATATGTATATGTATATATATAAAATTTTAGATATGGTGTTATAAAAATCGTATTTATAGTGTTGCCATTGTTTTAATATATTTAATAAAGGCCAAATGACACCTAAATGATAAAGGATCGGGCGGCTGTCAGTCAGATTACATAGACTATCGTATCGTTACATAGTCTTCTTTCTTCTTTCTTCGTTTGGCTTAATAGAATGGGATTGTTTCCGACACCCTTTTCCGAGAGCTTTTCCCTTGACATTCTATTTTGAGCGACCCATAAATTTACCCTCTATTTAGTCTGAAAAAAACTATTTTATTGCGACAATGTTCATTGACTTTGTATAGAGTGCAGAATAATAAGCACAACGTCTCAACGTTCGACATGACAGGCCGTCTCCATTAGCCATAATAATTTGCATTTCCATTTCCATTTCCAAAGCAGTTTCCATTTATGGATTTCCAAACAAAAAAAAAACTGGGCATATTTCATGGACTGAAATATTATTCGCAGGGGCGTCGATAGCCAGCTCCGAGCCCAAGGAAATATTCTAACCTAAAGATATTTCTTAAAAAATTATTCTAATACCAATTATATATATATATATATCACTAGTAGATAAATATTCAATTTACTAGTGAAAATTATAATTATACTTATTCTTTACTTTAAGTGAATTTAAAAAAAAAAAACAAATTGACTTGAAACCTTTATATAAATTTTTTCCCAATAGTGACTGTGAATTATATTCATGAAACTAAAAATAAATAATTTACTGACGCAGAAAAAATAAAGGGCATCTTAGCACTCGGGCCCAGGGAATTCTACTCCCTCTCCCCCCCCCCCTCTTGTCTGGCTTGATTATTCGAAATATCATTTGAAATTTGTATTATATTTTGATTTTCAATGTGTAAAATTGTTTTGTATTGGTAATATCGAATATTGTGAATAGAGAACGAAAGTCAATTAATAAATTAACCACAATATCAAACCAAATTTACAAATTAAATCACTTTCCGCCATTTTATTTTTGACATATTCGTCCATAAACTTATCCATAAAATGGACGTCCATAAAGTTTTCAATTTATGTAATGGCTGATGGCCGAATGGTCTCCATTATCCATAATGGTTTCCATTTCCATTTATGGACAACATTATGGATTATGAAGACCCCGTGTAATAAGAAGAACGTCTCAGCGTTCGACATGATATTTAATTTAAAATTTAAACGAAAACTGTGCATGCGTAGTACATGTAAAGTGTTTAGGGAGAAATCATTTTAGAATTGTATAGTAATTGGAAGTGTGCATGCAGGGAAGGTGCCCGTTATATTTTGTCAGATATTATCTGGCAACTCTAATAAATATTAAAGATAATCATTTAAGGGAATTATTTATATAAATAACAAGTATTTGAAATAAAATAGGGGATTTGCAAAAATAAATATAAACTGTTGATAAAGCTTTTATTATGTATATATATATATATATATATATATATATATATATATATACATTTATATATGAAAATTTCTGTAATAATAAATTGTTGATTGATTGTGCTTTTTTTAAAAAAATGTATTGTATATAAATAATTAATAAAAAGCTCTTTGATTCAAGCTTTTAATATATATATATGTATATAATTTAATAGTATATATATCTATTTCTGATGAAAGCATATAATTTTCACATTTTATACATAAATTTCAACGATTTTTTTCTTGTTGTTTGTGTGTGTGTGTGTGTGGAATACAATATGTAAAACACTGCTGCTGAACAACACAATGTATGCCAAACAAACATTATAGTTAACCCCCTCTCATAACCCAAAAATAACCTAATAATCATATCCATTGAGAAACAAATCTTTCCGCTTTTGTCAAAAGTACACATTTCCTAAAAAGTATCATTGTATACAAAATACGAAGTATATACTTCCTTCTTCTTTTTGTGGTTCACAATTTCATCTAACAAAACCACCAGAAAGAATTCACACCGACAATTTATCTTTCAAATTTCATACTCTAATTTTATTATAAAAGTTGCTATTATAGTTACTTTTAAATTTAGTATATGGATAATATTGATTCTCTGTAAAATTTGTCACATAGCTGGAACTGAACTCTGCGCAATAGTTTCATAATCATGGATTGACTTATTTTCTTAATTTTAACTATAGTTATAATAGTTAAACCTCTCTCTAATTCAGGACGTATGGCGTATATACGTCGATACGCTCATATGATATGGAAAATTTTAGATTATAGAATTTTTTTTTTTTTAAAAACAATATCTAACATAATGTCATTTTTTTTTAATGTCAGACATCTGACTTAATGTCATTCTTATGTGCTGGCCATTTCCAAGATATTCCGTAATTGTGTCATAAATTTTGTGAGGAGATTTTTTAACCAGTTTAAGCGAGTCATTTCATTTTCAAAAGTGTATTTCTGGGTGCGTAATTAAAATTACCGATGACGTATATAATTCGTGTATATTCGTCAAATGCGCTTAACTGGTTAACACACGAACTGCCCAACACAATTCATCTTAGATTCTACATATTGCAATCTTGATATAAGTGTAAACTACACTTTTACATTTGATATTGTTTTTAAGTTTTTTCACTAACATTTTCAATTTTCATATATTTTTTTTACACCCGACGTATATATACGTCAAACGCATAGTGTTTGACGTGTCTATTTGACGTATATAGAAGCACTTCTACTTGACGTATTTACGTCAAAGGCGCTTAACTGGTTGTTAAATAAAACTGGGTATTTATTCTTTGCACAATTTGACGGATGACGGGACACAAACGGACAGGAAAAATTCTTTAACATAATAAAGGATTTTATGTATTTTATTTATTTGTTTTTATTATTATTATTATTTATTTTATCTTTAAACCCGACAAAAAAAAAAAAAAACGGGCAACTTACAAAAATTTGTGGATGTTGTAATAATATGCTAAATCTTCGTGTTCGTTCAGCAGATGATATAATTTCATTTGTTGGTATATAATAATTTTGTTGTAAAATATTACCAATATCGCCGGTAACATTGTTTTCTTCTTCATTAACAATTTGAATATTCATTTTTTTTTTTTTTTTTTTTGTATTTATTTATTAAAAAAAAAAATGTTTAAAGATTTTTGTCATATGATTATTGTCCATAAAATCTCAACAACAGCAGAAAAACAATAAAACAAAAAAATAAATAAAAATTAAAAAAAAAAAAAAACAACTTAAATTTAATTGAATCACAAAAAAAAATCACATTTAAATATTATGTCGTCGGCCGTCGCACAACAAAAACAAAAAACCAACTATACTACCTGTTGATTATATTATTTTTCAATCTAAATTATTATTAATATTATTTTATTTACTAAAAAAATATATTAAAAGCTTATCTCTCTTGGGAAAGTATAAATTAAATATTACAATTTTCTAGTTGTTGTTCTTTATATTTTAGTTTTTTTAATTTAGTTTTTTTTTTTAGTAAAACAATTCATGATTATTGAAATTTTTTTTAGTTTTGTAATTTGATATTTTCGAAAGAAAATATATAGCACACAAATTTAAATATGCACAATAATTAAAAAAAAAAATATCCTTGAACAAAAAAAAAAAAAAAACTGATAATTATTGGTTTAAAAAAAAAAAAAAAAAACAGAAAAAAAGTTTGATAAAAAAAACCGAATTTTTAAAAAAATTTTAAAATAATGAAATTAAATTAATTTATAAAAGAAAAGTTGACTGTTTTTCTTAACGTACAAAATATTTTTACTTTCTTTTTTTTTTTAAATATCAGAACATTATAAATATTCAATTTAACAGTAAAATTTCTCTAATTCAAACTGTCATACATAATGATGTGTGTCTCTTATTTAAATCTGTGGATCGACTAGATTTTTTTTAAATCTGAAATCAGATTAATCGATTGATTGGTGAAATAAGAAACACAGTCAGATTTTTTTTTGCAAATCGAAAAATGCTCCAATGTTGCCGGTTAAAATGAAAATATTGGTTGGGGGGCAACTCTGGAATTCTCGAAATTTACGAAATTATTTTTCAAATTTAAATATAACATTTAATTTATTATTATTAATTTACAAAAAATTGTAAATAATTAAAAAAAAAAAAAAAATTGGTTAAACAAATTTCTTGCAATCTGACAATCAGTTTAGCCATAACAAAAAAAAAATCAAGCACAAAGTTATAGCCACAAACAATAATAAATCTGAAAAATCTGAAAAAATTCTCCGATCAAAAAAATCAATCTCTGACTAATTTGAAATTGAAATAAGAAACAGGCATCAGGATTGATCTGAGCGTAAATAAGAAACACACCAATATTTTTTTTTTTTTTTTTGGTAAATTTGAAGTTTCTTTAAGTTGGATTTGGGTAAAATCACAAACTAATAAACTGTATACAGACGATTATATTAGAATACTATTTTTGTCTACAATTTTCTGGCTCCATAAAGAGAAAAATGATATATTCTGGAAAAATGTAGAATGAAAAGTAGAGAAATTCGTCGCTCTCTTTACTTTTTGTTCTACATTTTCTACATTTTTCCAGAATATATCATTTTCTCTCTTTGTGGAGCCAGAAAATTGTAGACAAAAATGATATTCTAATATAATCGTCTGTATACAGTTTATTAGTTTGTGGTAAAATATAGAATTGAAAAATCTTTTAAATTTGCCGTTATTTTTATTTTAAGTTAGTTTTTTTTTTTTTGCCATATTCGATTTAAAGAAGTTTGACTGTATTTATATACTGTTCAAGAGTAGTGTTATTTATTATTATTATTATTATTATTATTGTGTTTGGAAATATATAATAATGGACGACCCCCTATAAATTAATATTGTGACCCCCTACCTGACTATTCAATTAAATATTGTTTTTTTTTTTTTTTTTTTGGTATTAATAAAATGACAAATGGAAGAAAAGAATCATTATTACTTTTTGCATTATCGTATATTATTACATATATATATATATATATTACCTTATATATATGTGGTGATAAGAAATGAAGGTTAATCTAATTATACATTTACATTCAGAATTAAATAATACTAATAGATCCGTTCGAAACTAAAATATATTTTTTTTTTTTGCTAAATTTATTAATAAATAAATTAAATTAAAGGGTCGTGATTTGGATGATTATATAATTAAAAAGATATTCGTCACCCGAAATGTTTAAGGAAGCAGAGACGGATATAGGACACACACAAATATATTACCTTATTAACCATATGTCAATAAAATTTTATATTTGCAATGCTGATAAATAATCTGTACTCATATTATTATTATGTGCAGAGTTATTTAAATTTAAGAATTTAGTATAAATCAGAAAAATACATTATATGGATGCGTCTATCTGTCTGTCACAAAATGAAACTCCTCTCCGAAATTATGAATGTTAAGTAGCTACGTGTATGACATATTTGTATATGTCATTCTTGTTGCTGTCATTTCCCAAGATTAACGATTCTATTTTCACCTAACAACTACGGGAAAGTATGATGCCGGGTAATTAAACCGAAAAAAAACACCCATTAAAGAGAGCCTCATTCCTGTCTACAATAAAAAAAACAGAGCTAATATTATAGTATGAGGAGATTATATATTATATAGTATACGCTCTTAACGACAATTTCTTTCTTTCAATTTTTTAAACTTGCAATTACTGTCAGTGACTGATGGTAATTGTATGAATTCAAACGACTTACCACGAATATTATACACTAATTATTTAATATATATTATAAATTATTATTATTTATTATAAATCTTATATATTTATTACTTACATTTAATTGCATTATAATTTTATTATATGCCCAATTCCAACGTTGTCTAGCTGTTATTTCTGTTTTACGTAACATTTGACCATTAACAACTTCTTCAGTTTCACCACGTTGTAATAATTTCTTTTTTGGTGGTAAGTCATCACCATCAATAATGATATCAGCTGTTATAGCAGCTGCAGCTGCAACACCAGCTGCCGTCATTGTTGTTAGTGTTGAACTTAATGCTGCATTTGCCATTGCATTAGCAACAGTTGTTGATTGTAATGATGTTAATTTATCTTTTTGTTCATATAATTCATTTTTTTTATTTTTTATAATATCATCAACATCATCATCTTCATCTTCATCATCATCCTCATCTTCTTCTAATATACTTTCTTGTTTTTGTAAACTTTGTTGATGTTTTGGTTGTTGTTGTTGTTGTTGCTGTTGTTCAATTAAATAATCATCATTTGTTTCATCAATAGTATCTTGTGCTTTTAATTGATGAAATTGTATTTTATTATTTTGTTGTTGTTGTATTTTATTATCAATAATTATTGTTGATAAATGATGATGATTATTATGATTATCATCATCTATATAATCATCATGACTTTCTTCAATATATTCTAATGGTGGTTGTTTTTGATGTTGTTGTAATAATTGATCTTTTTGATTTAATTTTTGTTGTTGTTGTTGTTGTTGTTTTTGTTGTTCTTGTTCTTTTAAATATTTATATTCATCTTCTTCATTAAAATAATCTTCATGATAATCATAATATTGTGTATCATTTATAATATCATCATTATCATGATGATTATGATAATATTCATTATTTGATGTTGTTGTTATTGTTGTACCATTAGATATTGTTATTGATGATGTTGTTATTATTGGTGTTATTTTATTATTATTATTATTATTATATATATAATAATCATCTGAATCATCATCATTTATAATATCATCAATATATTCATCATCAACATCAACATCATCATCATCATCAATTTGTGTTGGTTGTTGTTTCATAAGTAATAAATTTGTTTTACCATTTATAATTGGTAATTTTTTACCAGTTATTATTGTACCACCAGTTGTTGTACATGATGTTATTGTTGATAATGGTATTGATGATATTGTTGTATGTAAATTATCACAAATTGTAATTGGTATTTGTGGTAAAAGTTTTTGTTGTTGTTGTTGTTGTTGTTGTGGTATTTGATTTATATAATAATTATTACCAGATTGACTATAAATATCATGTTGTTGTTGTGATGATGATGATGATGTTGATGTATATATATTATTATCATTATCATTTTGTTGATGTTGATTTAATGTTGTTTTATTTGTAATTGTAGATAATGGTGTAGATGATAATGCTTTCATAAAACCACCACCTAATGTATTCATAAATCCAGTACCTAAACCAGTTGTTCCTGTTGTAGATGATGATGATGTTATATTTTTATTTAATATATTTGATGAATCACTATAAATTTGTTGTTGTTGTTGATTTTTAATAAAATTATTTATTGTTGTTTTTTGTGATTGTGTTGTTACAGTTGGTGTTAATGATGATGATACTGATGCTGATGCCATTGCAGCAGCATCTTTTGCTTTAGATAAAAATGAACCAAATATACCACCACCACCACTACTATTTGGTTTTTGTTGTTGTTGTTGTTGAATATTACCAGCATTTGTTATTGCTGGTGATTTTATTAATGTTGTTGTTGATTGTGGTTCAATAATTTGTGAATTATGTTGTGATCCAATAATACTACCACCACCACCACCAGATATTATTATTGATGATGTTGATGGTATTGTTGTTGTTGTTGTTGCTATTTTAATTGGTATTGTTGATATATTATTGTCATAATTATAATTATTATTATAATTTCGATTATCTGTAATATCACCGGTAACAATATAATCATCTTCACAATAATTATTTTCATCATAACTATATCTATAATCAACAATTTTACCAACAATACCGCCTGTTGTTGTTGTTGTTATTGCTGCTGTTGTTGTTGTTGTTATTGATATTGTTGTATCAATTAATCCTATTGTTGTAATTGGTTGTATTATATTATCATAATTATCATAACCACTATTAATATAATTATCATCATCAATATTATTTATATTTTTATTATTAATTAATTCATCATTATTATCATTATAATAATGATTATTATATGTATGATGATCATCATCATTTATAATATTATTATCTTGATAATAATCAATAATATTATCATTATTTATTAATGTTTTTATATTTGTTAATAATTTATTATTATGATGATTATTATCAATATCATTATTATAATTATAATTTTGATAATTATTATCATTAACTGTTGTTGTTGTTATAATATTATTTTTATTATCATAATAAATATTATTTTGTTTTTCATATAAATTTTTATTATTTTGTAAATTATTTAAAATAGCTGATGATGATGATGATGATGATAATGATGATGATGGTAATGATATTATTGTTGTTGTTGTTGTTGTTGTTGTTTTTGGTAATATTATATTATCATTAATATAATTTTTATTAATATTTTGTATATCAGCTGTTGTTGTTGTATTATTACCAAATATTAATGATTGATTTTGTTGTTGTTGTTGTTGATATTGTTGTTGGGGGAGTAATGATGATTTTGTTGTTATAATTGGTATATTTTTTGACTGTTGTTGTAAAATTGATTGTGATTGTTGCTGTTGTCCAGTTAAATTTGGTAAAAATTTTGATGCTAAACCAAAACCAAAACCTTTTGCAGCAGATGTTAAAGATGATGCAGCTTGTGCTGCAGCTGTTGAAGCTGAATGTTGTGATGATGATGATGTGATTGTTGTTGATTGATTATTTTGTTGTTGTTGTTGTTGTTGTTGGCCAGTTACACTATTTGCAACACCACCAACAACACCTTTTAAACCAGATGTTAATGAACCTAAAACACTACTTGATTTTGATTGATGTGTTGTTTGTGGTTTTTGTTGTTGTTGTTGTTGCTGTACTGTAGTTATTGGTTGTGAAAATAATGTATTAATTTTAGTTGAATCAATATTATTATACGATGTTGTATTATTTAAAAATGATAATGATATTGATGATGTTATTGGTGTTGTTGTTGTTATTGGTATTGTTGATAATCGTCTACTACCATTTATATTACTATTAATACTATTACTATCATCATTATTATATATTAATTTATATTTATCTAATTTATTATCAGAATTATTATCATATTTATTATAATAATCATCAATTCCAGTTAATGATGATGATGATGTTGTTGTTGTTGTTGTTATTAATGATTGTAATATTGTTGTTGTTGATTCAATTGTTTTTGCTGCTGCCATTGTTATTGTTGATTTATTATTATATTTATTATTTAAATCACTTAATATATTTGTATATGGATCATCATATTTATCATAAAAATTACTATTATTTAAACTACTATTATTTGTTGTTGTTGCTGTTGATATAATTTTATTTTTATCATTTAATATTGTTGAATTTAATAAATCAATATTCCAATAATTATAATCATCAGATGTTGTTGTTTCTGTATTTGTTAATAAATAATTTTTTATTTTACTATTATTTATTTTATTATTATCATCATAATAATTATCATCATTATTAATTAAATTATATTTATTATTTATTATTGATGAATTATTATATTTATTTAAATATAAATTATTTGATTTATCATTATTATCATTAATAATATTATTAATTAAAATTTTATTATTATTATCTAATTTTAATAAATCGTTTGTTGTTAATATTTTTGTATCATCATTTATAGTATTTAATTGTATTGGTAATGGTGATATTGATAATATTGATGGTGATAAAATATCATCATTTAATTTATAATTAATATTATCATAATTATTTATATCAAAACTATTACTAATTGCATCTTCATATTTATCAGAATAATTATCATCATATTTATCACTTGATTTATCATCATAAGTATTTAATAATATTATATCTTTATTATTATATTTATCTAAAAATGATTCATAATTATTAGAATTAGTAGTAGTAGTAGTAGTAGTAGTATTAGTATTTGAAATTGTTGTTGATAATAATGATGTTGTTGTTGTTGTTGTTGTTGTTGTTAATGTTGTTGTTATTGTTTTTAATTTATCATTATCAGTTAATTTATTTATTATATTATCATCATCATCATCATTATTATAATTATTTTTATATTTATTTAATTTATATTTATCTAAAAATGTTTCAGATTCTTTAAATTTTTCTAAAAAATTTTTTGTTATTAATTTTCTATTTTTACAATTAATATTATTTAATTTATTATTATCATCATTATCATCATCATCATCATCATTATCATAAATATAATTATTAGATTTATTATTTAAATATTTATTAATACTATTATTATTACTATTATTACTAATATTATTATCATCTTTATTTGTTTTTATTATTATATTTGTTGATGGTATTATTGTTGTTGTTTGTATTGATTCATTATTATCATCATTATCATCATCATTATTATCTTTTTTTAATTTATATTTATTTTGTTCATCTTTTAATTGTTGTTTTAATTTTAATCTTTCTTTTTCTTCTTCAATTGCCATTTGTTTTCTTAATTTTCTTTTATATTTTTTAATATCAATAATATCATTTTTTGATAAACCATAATTATCATCATCATCATTAAATTCATCAATATAATTAATATCATTATCACTATCATAATTATTATCAGCATCATCATCATCAATATCATTAATATTAATATATTTATTATTATTATTATTATTATTAATATTATCAACATTTATATTTTTATTACAACTAATTAATTTATCATTATAAATATTATCATCATCATAATTATTTAATTGTTGTTTTTGTTGTTTTTGATTTATTATTGATGATACTGTTGATATTTCTTTTGTATTTAATAATATTGTATTATTTATTGTTGATTTACTTTTAATATAATCACTTGTCGATAATAATAATATATTATTTGATAATGATGATGATGATGATGATGATGTTGTTGTTGTAGCTGTTGTTTTTGATGTTGTTGTTGTTAATGATATTATATTTTTTGTATTATTATCACCAATAATATAATTATTTTTAATTGGAATTTTTGGTAATAATTTATTACCAGTTCTTCCTAATGTTGTTGATGATGGTGTTGTTGGTTGTTTTGTTGTTGATGATGATGCTGTTGCTGTTGCTGTTGCTGTTGTTGTTATTGTTCCCGTTGTATTTCCAATTGTTGTTATTATTATTTTATTATCTATTGTTTGATATTGTTGTTGTTGGCCAGGTTGTTGTGGTAATTTTCTTGGTGTTGTTACAGCTGATACTGATAATGTTGAATTTGTATCATAATAATATTCATCATCAATTGATGATGATGTTATTGGTATTAATTGATTATCATATTCAAATGATAATGAATTATTATAATTTAATTTATTATTTTTATATCCTAATTTTGGTATAATTTTTTGATTATTTTTTGATGATGGTGGTAAATTTGGTAATGTTTTACCTAATTTTTTTCTAATTGTAAATGATGATAATTGATTTTGTTCATAATTATTATCTGATATTATTGATGGTATTGTTGTTGTTATATTTAAACTATCTGTACTATTATATATATAATTATAATCTTCATTATAATTATTTATTGATGCTGATGTATGTGGACGTATAATATATGATATATTTGATTCATTCTTTTGTTGATTTTTATTATTAATTAATGATGATGATAATGATATATCATAAAAATCATTATTTATAATTTTTTTATTATTTATTATTGTATCTATAGATGGTATACAACGTTGTTGTTGATTATTTATTTTTGGTTTTGGTAATATTCTTGGTGTATTTGGTAAACTTTTATTATTACCATAATTAATATTATTACTAATATTATTAATATATTCATTATTATCAGATTTTTGTTGTTGTATATTATTAATAATTGGTTGATTTGGTAATATTCTTGTTTTTTTATTTGATGAAACACCATGATGATAATTTATATTATTTATTGTAGTAATTGGTGGTTCTGGTAATATTGCATAACGTTGTTGTTGTTGTTGTTGTTCAATATTAATACCATCAGTCATACTACCACTATGTTTAATGGGTATTTTTGGTAAAATTTTATTCATTGATGTACCACGACCACCACTATCCCATTGACGATCTTCTAATGATAAATTATCACTAATTGTATCATAATATTCATCATTTTGTTGTTCATAATTATTATAATTATCATTATATGATGTACTATTATTATCATCATAATCATAATCATTATCTTGTTGATCTAAACTACGTTTACGTTGTATTAAATGATTATTAATATTGCTATTATTACCACTACCACAATTAATTATATTGCCAACACCACCACCACCACCACCACTACTACTACTATTTTGATTATTATAATTATTAGTCATTGGACGACTATTATAAAATAATGGATCATTTTCATCCTTATAGTACATATCATTTGGTGAATAAGACTATAAAAAAATTCAATTTAAATTAATTATATTATATAAAAATTAATAATAATAATAATATAATTTAAATTATAAAATATATAAATATATAAATACCATTATATTCTTAGAATCTGAATAACATTCGTAATATGATGATCTATCGTCCTTTTCACATGAATTTTCTCTTGATGTTTCAAGTGATCTTTGTGGTGTTTGTAAATTACGATATTGACTAGCTGATGAATTAGCGTTTTGACCAATTGGATAATTTAAATCTGATGTATAATCACTATCTTCAGAATATCCAGCTATTTTAATATAAAATTTTTTTTTTACTTTTATTATTATTACTTTTTTTTTGTTTTTTATGTAATTTTAATTAAAAAAAAAAAAAATTAAATTTTAAACTTACAATTACCAAAATATTGTGATTGCCTATGACGACAATCATTTGTCATCATACCATTAAGAAGCTCTAATTTACGTTGTAAATCACTAGGATTACTTTCAGGATCTTTTTATATTTTTTGTCAGTTAAAATAAATTTGACCATTTTCATATTTAAATGGAAGACAAATAAATATATATATATATGATAGAGAGAGAGAGAGAGAGAGAGAAAAAAAAAATTATCATTTATAATGTAATATTTATTTATTAAATATAAGATTATAATTTAAATAGTAAAAAAAATATAAAATATAAATTAACGAACCCGCGCCAAAACAAAACTATACACATTGCAAGAATCCGCGCGCGCGAGAAAACCCAATTGCACATAATAATAATTTAATTTCTACAAAAAAAAAAAAAAAACCATAATCATGTCATGTCAGAGAGAGAAAGAGAGAGTATATATAGAGACGAGAGTCTCTCAATCTCAATGCGATAAAATGCAAGAGAGAATAATTTGTGTACTATTTTCGAGCATGCGCTGCGCGCGCATTTGTCATGATAATTTTGAGATTCTCGCATTTGTTTCGCGCATTGCACTCGTTGCGTTTACTCTGACATCAGTCTAATACTTCAAACACACGTGTGTTTTATGTTTTACTGCATGCGTTGCTGCAGTAAATTTTGCCGTCGCATGATATCATCTATTTCAAAATTATAAACGCACACACGACACTCGTTCAGGCAACTGAAAAAATTAAATTTCTATATATCCATATATATAAATAATATTTATCTAAGGAGAGATTATATAATTAATAATTTAATAAATTAAATGCATTCAACCAACGAACTACAAGCCTAAAAGAGGTTATGTTTTCATATAAATGCTTGGTCCCAACATCTGACAGCGACGCTGGGGTAAAATGACAGTTGGCGCGGATATAAATTTAATAATTAAGCCCATGTACTATTTGGTGTTTGTCAAATTTTTTATTGCTTTCTAAGAAAAAATTAAATTTCATTTAAATTATAATTAATTATAAATTATAAATAAATAAATAAATGATATGCAATAAAAAATTTGAGAATAACGATTGACGTCACGACTACTATTATTACACCACTTAATTAGTAAATTTATAGCCGTCAACTGTCATTTTACCCCAGCGACGCTGTCAGATATTGGAACACAAATTCTAACCTCTTAAGCCTTCTATTATTATATAGTTCGTTGTATTCAACAGATGTTCATGTAATTGTGATTGGGTATACTTCAATGCATACTTCGCGCATCCGCACGTAGTTAGAAAAACGCACATGTATATTTGTCCCGCATAAATTTATTATTAATTAATATTAACAAAACCAAAAAAAAAAAAAAAAAATTATATGGCATTTGCATAAATAAAGCGCCCCCTATACAAAAACCAAAAAAAAAAAAAATATTAAAATAATAAAAAATTATAAATAAATAATTTGAAATTATATATAAATGAAATTAATTTTTATATAATTTTATTTATCTTCTTTGTATAATTTAATTAACATTTAATGTTTATATATGATTATATATAACTCCTATATAAAATAGTATATATTTACTACTGAAAGCTTATTAAAAAAATATATATATACTATAGTACTACAAAAATTAAATTAACCGAATATTATATTTATGCTATATTTATGCTATTTAATTAATTATATATATATATATTTTGATTAATCAAAAACGATAAATTCTCTATTTATTATTTGCATTTTTTTTTGTGTGAATCTTTTAATTATATGACTTATTTTTTTTGGTTTTAAATTAATTAAATTATTTTTCAAAATAATAATAATAATTAAAAAAAAAAAAAAAAACTGATGGAAAATTATTAATTGCAAAAATAATTTAAACATATTATACTATGTATACAATATCGACGATACCTTCCTGCAAGAATGTATTTAAGCGACAATATATTTTCAAAATAGCTTTTTATCATAATTTTTTATTAAGTCCCGCACATTTTGATCTAATTTATATAATGTTCTGTCCCCAACTATATAAACAAAGAAATGTAGAAAATAAAAAAATGTATTATGTGTCATAATGGATCTATAAAATCATTCTATCACCTGAGACCCGACAAAAATATTAAATGTCGCTTAATACATTCTAGCGGGAAGGTATCGATATAATA
Source organism: Empis stercorea (assembly GCA_949752835.1). NCBI lineage: Eukaryota > Metazoa > Arthropoda > Insecta > Diptera > Empididae > Empis > Empis stercorea. Next base: position 2,682,115 of record OX457090.1, on the reverse strand, counting down.
TAAAGATAAAAAATTATATTGGAAAAAGAATTAAGTAATAATAAATAAATAATAAAAAAAAAAAAAAAAAAACGAAGAAAATAATAAACACAAAAACAACTAAACAAAAAAAAAAAAAAAGAAATTATAAAAATTAAATTATTACCAAACGGAAGCTCAAATCGACAATCTAGCAATATCATATGTCCAGTTGGATTTTTTGTACCAGCTACTTCACCATCCATTAATATTATATCCATATCCAATGGATACCATTGTCCTTTAGTTTGATCAGCTTCAGTACAATATGGTATTGTATCTAATTGAATTAATTGATATCCAAGTGCACGATCCCAGATCATTCCTTTTGTCCAAATTTCAACTAGTAATCCACTGTTTACATTATCTGTTTCACTAATTTATATATTTATATATATATATATATATATATATATATACATATATGTATATATATATTTATGTAGTTAAGGTAGTTTATCGCAAAAAAATATATTTGTAAATTTTTTTTTTATTATTTTTTAAGTCATAAACTTCAATTTAAACTTCAAAAAATAAATAAATAAATTATAGTTTTTAAAAGCTAAACTACTGCAACAAAAAAAAAAGAAAACTAAAAGAAAATAATACAAAAAAAAAAATAACATTAAAAAAATTATAGGATTTTTCTGGTTTTAATTGTTTTTATTTCAATCTTTTGTGACTGGATAATTTGACACATTATAATTATATATCTGTAATGTTTTGATAGCATATTTATATGACAGTTAAAAATTTAAAATCCAAAACAACAACAATAACAACAACAACAACAAAAACAAAAATTCACTATAAAGACTTCATATCTCCCTAAATCAGAACATGATACAATATCCATATACGTTTGACATATGCCAAAATGACAGTGTCTCGCGAATATTTTCATTTAGTTAAATGTCAAAAAAAAAAATATTATGTTATGCACCCCGTGTCAAACTTGGGAAATGACATTGCCGAATATTTTCATTTAGTTAAATGTCAAATTATGCCCCCCTTGTCAAACTTGGTCAATTCGAATTTCACAAGCTTTGACATACGTCAAAATGACAGCGTCTCGCGAATATTTTAATCTAGTTAAATGTCAAATTAGGCCCCCTCCTCCGTGTCAAACTTGGTCAATTTCGAAATTGTTTTGGGCATTTTGTATACATCGCACGCGTCACATATTCCGGTAGCTCCGATTATACAGCAAATGTAATTACATGAAATGATTTTGACAGATGACCATAATATATATATTATACGATCCGATTTAGGGATATAGTTTGCGTGTGTATGAGACTAACAAAATAAAGAACAGTGAAATTTGTGTGTGTGTGTGTGTTATATGCTGAACTTGTTATGCTGTTATATGATAATTTTGTGTTGAAAATATTTAATGCAATAAATAACAACAAAACAAAAATAAAACATTATTATAAACAGTATAATATAACTAATAATGGCCAAAAACTAATAAATAATTAAATTTAATATAAAAAATTAAGTAATTGGATATACTAAAGCTAAGTATGCTGTTAGTATACGAACTTCACAGGCTGTTAAAAAAAAATGATAGTAAAATATCGGACAAAATTTAAATTAAGTTTTGAGCTGTAGATGGCGGTTATTTGAAAATCAGCTAATTGCCCAAAATTGAATGTAAATAAATTAAATTATTTTTTTGAAATAATTGGAAATGGCTGTGTGAATGCTTAAGTGTCCAATATCCAAAAGTATATGTAAAGAAAATGCATTTTAAATTTAAATTGTTAATTTAATCACGTTAGATGCGGACTTAGACAGGATTTTAGAGTTTTAATTGATTTCTCCACTTAGTAGGGTAGAAATTCGTTTAAATTTTTATAAGTTTTTTATTAAATAATTTAATTTTTGTATAAAAAACATGAAAAATGGATATTGAACACATTTCAACGTTTTTCTAAATCTTAAAAATTACACCTCGAACTTACAAACATTTAATTCGAATTTAAATAAAACATTAAAGGGAAAAAACACCATTTTATTATATTTATTAATAAAAGTAATTTAAGTATTCCACACAGCAAAAATGTGAAATCCGTTGACATAAACCGAGTAAAATAAATTTTTATCCACTTTTTAATATCCTAGCATATTAAAATTGCAGTAAAAACTTGATATTTTTTTATAGCAACGCCACCTGTTTGTCAGATAAAGAACAACTAAATTCTCAATTTTTTTTTTTTTTTTGAAGTGCATACTAAGAGCATACTTAGCTTATAATCAAAAATACTATAAATATATAAATAAATTATATAAAAAAGATCATAAATATTAATTTAAAAAAAATAAAACAAAAATAAAAAAATCGTAAATTAAAAAATTTAATTAATTTTTTATGTAAAATTAAAACTTACAATAAAAAATCTTGTTCCCAACATGGTTCAGATCCTTTAACTGTTACAGTTGTTGATTTAACGTTTTGTAATTTTAATGTAACATATGTATTTAATTGTGATGCTTGACCACCTGTATATTTTGCTCTCTTAACTATATATACAGTACACAATTAATATATTTCGTTTACATACCATTAAATAAAACAAAAAATTAAATTTACAATAATTAATAAAAAAAATTAATAATTTAACAGAAAGAACCAACGAATTAGAAATATATGGAAGGAGTATAAATTTTCCCTCTCTTTTTAACATATTTCAAAATTATTTATGAAGGCACAATATCGAGAGTTCTCTTTCTTTTCACCACCGACTGGCTTCAATTTTTATTACTTATGCTCCTTCCATACATTTCTAATTGGTTGGAAACAACACTTACCCGTAACGTTAAGGAGTGACATTATACTATTACCAAACATCAAATATTTTTTTTTAATTTATTATAGCCAAAAAAAATCTCAAATATAGATTTAAAAAAATTTTTTTTTTTTGTTTCCTTTTATTTTCTTTTTTATTTTAAATTAATTGTTTTTTTTTTGTTTTTTATTATTATTATTTTTATTCATTTATTTGAATTTATTTTTTAGTGTATTCGAATATTTTTCGAAAAACGCACGTTTTACTGAATTTCATAATTCAAAAACATCATAAAAAAGAAGAGACAAAAAAAAAAAAAAATGATACCTTGGGTGGCCGTTAATTGAACTAAAAAAAAAAAAAAAAAGTAGAATTCTCAAATTTATTATATTATTTATTTTTTGTATTTAATTTATTTTATTTAAATTTTTGTTATATTTATTTTTTTTTTTTTATAATTTATTTATTTTATTATTTATTTTTTGAACACAAAGATATATATTTTTTTTTTTCATATTTGAAATTGATATAATTTGTTTTGTTTTTTTTTTTTTTAATTATTTAAATTAATTTCCTTATATCCTTTAATATTTACACAGACACAGAGACAGTCACATATATATTATTATTATTTTTTTTAAATTTTTTGGTTATAATTTGTTTTTTGTTTTTTGTTTTAATTTAACATCACAAATTTTTTTTTTTATAAAATTTAATTTAGTTTTTGTGTAGTTTTTTTTTTTCAGTATGAAAACCTGCAAAAAAAAAAAAAGGAAAAAATTATTAAGAAATTAAAAAAAAAAAAATATTTTATAAATATTTTTTAAAAATTTATTTAACTATAATTTTTAGGGCTTTTGAAAAAAAAAAAAAAAAAAACCCCTTATGTTAATGCTTTTCTGTCCGTCTGGCCGTCCGTCTGTCCGATATAAACAATATAAGAAGCAGTTATTTTACATAGTTTATGTACATACAAGTTAGATGATAGACACACCAATAGAAAGCTTGATTTATTGAGAACCAGATGTAATTGATAGCATTTTAAAATTTGGCCGGTAGGCGGCGCTATTCACATTTTACCAAAAAACCTTTTTGTATATAAAACTGTAATTTTATATAGTAAATGTGCACCAAAAATGAAGTTTGACCACTCGTTGGAAAGATATTTAGGAATAGAATACGATGCCAGTAGCCGGATTTCAAATTTCTACCGGTAGAGGCGCTGAATACTAAAATACATAAAATGTAATTTCCAATAGTCAATAAGCCCCAAAAATTAGGTTTAATGTCGCATCGAAGTAAAAAAGTAGTAAGTAGTAGTATAAAACCACAGTTGTTATAATTTTAATTTCTGCTTCATACATTTAAAGTAGTTCAATTTCAAAAAAAGCCCATAATTATAAAACTACTGATTAGTAGTTCGGCTGCGCGATACTTTTTTTACCGTATATTATAAAGAAAAAGAGAGATACGAGAATATTTCGGTACAATGATAGAATCCAAAAAATAATTAAAAGATAAATTAACAAACAACACAACACAGCAACACAAATTTACACTAAAGTTGATCTCCAATTAAATATATTTAAAAGGTGATCCGAATATGTTTGAAAAAAAAAAAAAAAAAATTTTATACCTGGGGTGGCCGTTAATTGAACTAAAAAATAAAATCCTCATAAGTAATGAAATTTTGAATTAATTACTTTTCAAAAATATTTATAATTATTATTTATGATGTTTTTTTAACACCGAAATATATTTTACTCAGATTTCAATTTATACAAATTAATAGAATTATCTAGAAAAATTAAAACAAAAAGGATCGCCTCTGACATATCCATCCAAAGAGCCCTTTGAGCAAAAAAAAAAAAAAACAAATGTGTTTTACGAGCGAATATAAATCAACGTTTCGCATAAGTATCGGTTGTTGTTTTTTAAAAGAGGTACGAAAAATATATTTATTTTTGTGATCGTTTCGAATTGCACCTGGGCGCCACAAGAATATTTAACTAAATATAATAAGGACATCCGGGTTACATGGGTTAAACCTTAGAGTATATAATATCAGGAGATGCTATAGTATACTTTTGCCCCTACAAACTGTTTCCTCACAGTTTTTTTTTTTTGGTTAAATTTACAGATTGTATGTAATTTTGCAATCTGACAGCCTGGACTGGAATCGCTGTCAGATTGTCTGATATTGACAAAATTGTAGGAAAAATCTCTTTTCCCCCCTCACAAAACATTCGGACATATTTTATTTGCTATAGCATCTCCTGTTTATTTGCTCTAAGGGTTAAACGCGTTCTATTTTTTTTTTTTTTTTAAGTAGAACACTTTATGGGTCTGACGGATGGGATGAAAAAATTTAATAATCTAAAAAAAATTTTTTTTTAAATCTTTTACCTTTAATTTTGTTTCTTTATTTTTATCCGTTTTTTTTTTTTTTTGTTTATTTTATTTTATCAATTTTTATTTATATTCCATTTTTGATATTTTGGTTAAATTTATTTCAGTTGTGCATTTGTTTTTGCATTATTATTTTTGTTTCCAAAATTTCACATTCACATACATTAATTTTTTCCAGGTTTTTCGGATTATTTTTAATTTAATGATAAATTGCAGCAGCACCACGCATAAAAAATTTATTGTTTAATTATTTAATTTTTACTTTTATTAAATTCACACTTTTATTTTTGGAGGTGTCCGAAATTTTTTTTCTTCATTTTTTTTTTTTATTTTAATTCATTTTGTTTTTTTTTTTTTTTTTTTTGGTACTCAATAAATTTCCGTTTTCTTCCTTTTTAATGTTTTATTATTTTTAAAATATAATTTAAAAAAATATATATAAAGAAATAATTGTCCAGATAAAATTTATTTAATTTATTTATACAAAAAAAAAATAATAATAATAAACAAACAAAAATTCAAAAAAACAGAGAATTTATTATTTCAAAAAACCAAAAAAAATATAACCTATAATTTTTTTGCACAAAAAATTTTTTGCTGTCTTAATTATGTCAAGTTTATTTTTAGTGTATATGTATATATATATATAGATAAATATTTATAAACACACATCCATAGTATTCGTATATATATATATATATATATATATATATATATATAGAATTGTCATGTCAAATTGGCAAAATATTGTAAGTGTTTTTTTTTTTTTTGCGGAAAGCGGAGAAATAAGTATAAATATTATTTCGATATTTATTATATAGATTATATAGATAGAAAGTAAATAAAGATTATATGCCAAATAAAGAGTATGACGGAAGGAGGAGTGGGTGGGGGCGGGGGGTGCTGGTGTTTTGGTAAGACAGATGAATGAAATTTTTTTTTTTTTTTTTTTTTTTTTATATCACATAATATTTTGTTGTAACAGTTTTTTTTATTTCTTTCTCATCTAATTTTCCCATTTATAAAATTTTAAAAATCTCGTTTCTCGCACAACCAGCCATGAAATTATACGGAAAATAAATAGATTTTAATTTAATAAATTAATTCCAAATAACACGAAAAAATTTCACCACATTTATTTATATACTATACTATATATATATATATATATATATATATATATATATATATATATATTAAAATTCATTCATAAGATTTTGCCGTACACATATATATATATATACATATAAGAACTAAATTGTTCTAACTAGCAACATTTACATTTCTCCCAACCAATAAATATAAAAAACCATTATTTTTGTAAATGTATATAAGGTAAAATACCCAACTACCGTCAGTGTAGTTAACTAGAATCAAGTAAATGTTAATATAGTTTAAATGAAAAATTATTTGAAATGGTTTTTTTTTTTTTTTTTTAAATTACTATATGGAAATATAGTCAATTACACATAATTACACATTATAGTCAATTACATAATTATATATGTGCATTTTTTTTTAAACAAATTAAATTTATAGAATTATACTATAAATTAAATTAATTATAAAATTATATCTTTGTCCCCCTATTATCGCCAATTTGGGTCGGTAGATGGTGTATACTTAAATAAAATTACTATATCCAATTATCGCCATAATTTAAATCACTTATAACAACAAATAAAATAATTTTTTTTAAAGATATTATTATCAAAAATCGAATTTAAAAAATATATATTTGCACTACTAAAGAATTAAATGTTTTATTTTTTTAAAATAAGAAGAAGAAAAAAAAAATGTTAAGAATCTTAATACTTTTCTTGTTTTTTTTTTTATGAATTTTATTTTGTTTATGGCGGTATTTGGGTTTCGTCGGTGATGGGTGCTGTTACCTTATGTGTGTATAAATTTGTATGAAAAAAAAAAAAACATTATTAAAAACTATAATTAAAAAATATGCTTTTTTTTTATGTCCTAAAGGGCTAACCATGGAAGACCATTGCTGACATAAGTAATTTAAAAATTCAACGAAAAGCCAGTTAAAGTCTTGTCGAAATCGTTATTTATACCCATATACACAACTTAAGTGGGCGCTTTTGCTTTTATGTCAGTTTTTGTAGTCTAATTTGGTTTTCATGTTTTTTTGAACTGTCAAATTTCGACACGGAATGTGCCAAATGAAATCGCCATTTGCTTAAGCCCCAAGCAGCATAAGTTAACGAAATTTGACGAAACTGAGCAATACGTCTGTATGGTCACACGCATACATTTTACATGTGATCGTACGTTTCCTTAAACCAGCAAAAGTCTTCCATGGTTAGCCCTTTAAAATTGTAAAAAAAAAAAGACTAACAAAAAATAAAAATATAAAACACTTACAACATTTCGATTTTAATTCTTTTTTTAAACATAATATAAATAAAATAGTCATGCGTTTAAAATATATATATATATATATATATATATATATATATATAATTATCATTATTAAATATCATACAGACAAAAAAAATTAATTAATTAATTAATTAAACTAATTAATTTTTTTTTTTTTGAAAAACAAAAAAAAACAAAAAAAATATGAAAATAAAAATTTTCCAATATTTTCACCATAAACAACAACAACAAAAAGAAAATTTCCGAAAAATTTTTTACAAAAAAAAAAAATATCGATTTTTTCCTTTTCTTCTCTTTTGCTTGATTTTTATTTGTGTGTAAAATTCTCTTAGACCATTTTTTGTTTTTGTTTTGTTTAAATTTCCCGTAATTAATTCAAAAAAATTTAATAATTTATTTTTGAAAAAAATTTTATGATGATTTTCCTTATATTTAAATTTATAAATAATTTTTTTTACTTTAAATTAAATTTTTTTTTTTATATATAATTTGTATTATTATTAATAATTTCTTTTACACATATACACACAAACATACACACACACACATTATAACACATATTAAATTCTTACTATATATAAAAAATAATATATTCCTATTTAGTTATTTATTTATTTATTTACTTAAAGGGGGTTTTTTTTTTTTTTTTTTTTTAGTTTTTAATTTTGTCTTTCTTTTTGTTCTTTTTTATCACAATTTCTTTATATTGTTTTTCATTCCACAAAATTTTTTTAAAATGATCAAAATAAAAAATTAAAAAAAATAATAACACAAAATTATGTAAAAAAAAAAAAAAAAAAAACTATTATTTTGTACACTAATATTTATTTATATTATTTATATACAATTATATATATATATATTTTATATAAATATATATATAAAATAAAAAAAAATCACATTTATTTATTTACAAAAAAACGAATTAAAATTAAAAAGAAAAAATTAAAAAAATATTGAAACATTAATTTAAAACCGCAAAATCCTTTTATTTTGAAGTATTAAAAAAAAAAATTTGATATAGAAATATATATATATATATATATATATATATATATATATATATATATAATGTATATATACAACGTATAACCCCTCAGTTACTCTCGCCGTTCATAACGCTGACGCGTATGACGCAGAAGTTTTGAAATGTCAAAAAAAAAAGCTCAAATGGAAATGTATAAAAGCTGATAAACTCGCCGTTTTCGTGACGCGCCTGACGCTTTTGCCGCCGAAAAGTTCAATCGATTTCAACTTTTTGACGCGTTCAAATGTCAAATGTAAAAAACATATGTTGTATTTTTATATTAATATTCAAAATTCTCTGGTCGAGTAAATTTAATTATATATGTATTAATATTTTTTTTATGAAGATTTATTATAATATATTTTTAGGTTATAAAATTACCAAATTAAATTAATTTAAACAAAATTCATGCCCGCGTTGACGCCTTTAGGAGTATCTACTCAATGCGACACCAGTATCTTTTGACAATCGAACGCGTCTGCGGAACACGCGTCAACGGAGAGAGTAACTCCAGCATAAAATATATATATATATATATATATATGTATATAAACAGTAGATAAACAATAATATGAAAAGATTTCTATACAGTAAATTCTCTCTAAAAGTATTTAATTTTTCAGAGCGCTGTCGAGTATCCGAAATAGTTTTATATATTTTTTTTTTTGCTCAAAAAGTTGCGAGTGATTATGTCACACGCTAGAGAATATTTCAAACACACTCGAATTAAATATAAGAACCGAAAAGGAATAAATGGAATTATTTTAAATTAATATATTAATAAATTTGAAATTTAACGGAAATTATTATCATTTTCATTTTTGTTTTAAAATGGAATTCGCTATCTATTGTTTTCTGTAAAACTTTCTGTAAGCATTCTATGTAAACTCATTGTAAATTCCAACGGAATAAAAGAACACGGGAAATATGGAATAACTATTTTTTTTTTTGACACTTTAGGCGCAATTCGGTATTTGTAGTAACCAAAAAAAAAAATTTCAGTTCCGTCTGTGTACCCTTTTTTTTCTTTTTGTGGTTTATGGATAAATAAAATTGTTCAATTTCCATTAGCGTAAACCCTGTATCCTGAATATATACTTATACTATATTATTTATAATACATATAAAAGATTGTACTGCGCATGTATTACAATTATTAATTAAATCATATTCTAAAATCCGAATAAATTTTTATTTTCCAACGGAATTCTTGTTGTCGAACACATTACACGGATATCTCTAATTTGAATTATAAATTTTTAAACTCTATGAGTGTTTTCTTTTATTCATTCTGTCGAAGGAATAATAGAAGGTTATAGAATATTTATGTTTTATCTAGCCTAGCCCGAATATTCCAAGCGCACTCGATTTAAAGAATGAAAAAGGAATAAATGGAATATTTTTTGTCATATGTAATAAAAAATTGTTTTTTAAGGTTAGAATAAAGAATATTCCGTTTATTCTACCTTTCTACTTGGTACGAAAAAATTGTATTCGGAAATGAAAGGAATAGAATAAATAGAATGAATAAAAGAACATTTTTTTTGACATTTTAGGCGCGTTCGGAATATTCGGAATGAATAAGAGAAAACACTCAATTTTTACTACTGTTTCTATTACCTTGTTTCCATGTACATAGTTGAGTTGAAATGGAACCATCAATTATTCGTTCCATTCCAACTCAACCCCTCTGTTTCCATGCACGCTAAAGTGCCAGTCACAGTGATTTTGACAGCCCCATATATTTTATATGGTATGCCGGATTTCAAGTCACAATGAACGTGTCGAAACGAATTCATTCGAAAAGAGTTAAAAATATTTTAACTTTGCCGGATGGGTCGAATGACATAACCTATAAATTATACATTTAAAATTTAAATTTTTTGAATTATTATGGGGGGAGTTTATTGAAAATGTTAAGAAGCATCCAGTATTGTATAATAAATGCAGAAAATATTTATTTTAATACATAAAATAGAGATTAAACATATTTTTTTTAATATAAACGGAACGAATACATTGTGACTATAATTTCTTTTCGAAACGAAAATCACTGTGACGGGCACTTAACTCTAGTTCAACTCGTCATGGAAACGTAGTGATAGTGTATGCGTGCGCGAAATGAATTTAAAAAATTGAATTCCACCAGATTGTCATTGTGTCTCTGCTGAGGGGGAAAAAGGAATTTATTATATTGTTTTATTTTTTTTTTTTAATTAGATGGAAATCTCTATAATATAATTATTCTCATCAAAACTCAACAAAATATTTTTTAATATTTAATCTTCTGTTATACATATTTTTTTTATAGATGAATCAAAAAAGGTGTATTAATTGGTTCCTTTAAATCTTGACGCTGACCCACAAATGAGTAAAGGCCGGCGCAGAATTGGGGCTTTGCTTTAATCGATAGCGTTAACTTTAACTTTTATATTTTGCCAAGTTTTTGCCTAAAAAAAATTGATTTTTCACCAATATTAAAATAGTCTAGCGCGCTGGCGTTCATTTTTCCCAACTTGTTGAAAGCCAGCGCTGGCGTTTTTTTCGCCTAGCGTTAACTGCTGGTGTTTTGTGTTCGCTTACATTGATTTCCATATGCTGAAACTTTTTTAAGTTAACGCTATCGATTAAATTCCCAATTCTGTGCCGGCCCTTAAAATAAATATTATACAGAAAAATTATTTTTTCAAATTTTATTATAAAAAACAATAAAATATATGAAAAGTAAAATTCATTTTATTATTTTGAAATACAGAGCACAAGAATAATAAAAAAAAAAAAATTTAAAAACAATTATAACATTTAAAATTAACAATCTTTTAATTAAATTTTAATTTTGGTTTTGAAAATAATATTTTTTTTGGATACGATTATCAAGAATCGTCTTTTAATATATATATATATATATATATATATATATATATATATATATATATATATATATATATATATATATTTGGCCTAATAATAGTGTAAATGTAGACAATCTTCTCTGTGGAATGTTTCCATTTGTAAAATATTTCTATACGATCTCAACTCTGCAAACTATATATATATATATATATATATATATATACATATATATATATATACTGTTACATAATAAAATAAACATTCTGTTGTTTTTCAGATTGTGTACACAACTGTTACTCCACCAACCACCCCCCCCCCCAGTACATAAGTAAATTGTTAAATTAAACCAGCAACATTATTGTTAAAAATTGCACCTTTATATGGTTATACTGTTTACCAGAGTACATCAACTGGTATTATAACAACTGTTAAATAAATTCATCAACATATATAAATATATATATAGATATATATATATATATATATAGATATATAAAATATATATATAAGCTCTAAATGATTTTTATATTTTATTTAAATTAATATTTAATTTAAAAATAATAAATTTTATATTTTTTGTGTTTTTTTTTTTCTTCTTGATTTTTTTTTTTTATTTTTTTTTATTAATTTATTTTATTTTGTATTTTTGTTTTTCTTCTTCCTTCTGTTTTTTTTTTTTGTATTTAATCTTGATTTAAATTTTTAATAACATAATTAACAATTAAAGCAAATATAGCAAAACTAATAACAACTATTAAATTTGAACATATTGAATGCCAATTACATATATTATCTGTATTATTTGAATTTCTTATATTTATATTATTACCATCATTATTATCATCATCAATATTACTCATATTATTAATATTATTATTATTATTATTTAATTTATTTAATTTATCAATAATAATACCACCACCGCCACCATCATTTAAATTTTTTTTAATTTTATTATCATTATTGATATTATTATCACCATTATTATTATTATTATTATTATTATTATTATTATTTCTATTTAATATATTTATATGTTGGTATTGTTGTTGTTTTAATAAACGTACATTTATTTCATCACATATATCTGGAAATAATTCACGAAAATTTGAATTTTTTAAATTAAATGCTAATGATTTTTTAGCATATTGTTGTTTTTCATATTGGGAACTTTCAATTGAACCTAAAGTTGGTGTAGTTTCAAGCTAAAAAAAAAGTAGAAAACAAGAAAAATAAAGTTTATAAAAACATATAAAAATATGTATTACAAAAAAAAAAATTTAGATACCATAAAACTTAATAAGCCAGTTAAAATGGTAGCTACAGACCAAGCAGGATTCCATGTGTCCGGATGAAAATCTAATATAAATTACAAATATAAAAATAAATATGTTATACCGTATCACAAAGTTTTTTATAATGCTGACATTTTATAGAATTCCTAGATATTATATATATATATATAAACTCATTGTAAATTTTTTGCGGGCACAAATATATATATACCATCATTTTTTTATGCAACGGTGAATTTTGAGCACTCAATCAGGAAATTATATATATATAGCAGAAGCAATATACATGTATACTACATTAAATATATACGATTACTACGTAATAGGTATAAGATGATAAATTATATATAATATATATATATATATACACTTTACCGATTAACATACAAATAATAAAGTAATTCTCAAAAATAATATTTATTTAAAAATTAATTTTTTATTACCTGATATACTAAGACATAATCTAGTATTTGTTTTAAAACGACCATTTGGTGTTAACATATATATAGATGGTGGTTTAAATGGAAATTCACGTGGAAATAATAATGTACCATGATAATAACCACCATAATATGGTGAATCTTCTGGTCCTTTAACAACATAATGCCATTCTAATATATTTGATGGTAATGGTTCGGCTGTAATATATGGTACAGGATCTCTTTTTAATCGTAGAAAATCTTGTTTAAGACGTGATGTTGCTGTTGGTTTCCGATTTGTCATTATGAGTTGTATTTATATTTCCTTATTTATTAATAATATTAATTATGTTTAGCTCTCTTGGCAGCTTAGTTTTATATGGATTTTTTATTTTTTTTTTTATTCCTCAAGCTACAAAAAATACTGAAAAAAAAAAAATATTCAGAATCGTTATGATTTTTTTTTATTTTGGATAGTATATCATAATAGTTATTAGTGTGTGTATAAGAGAGCGTTATATGAGTGTTTTCTGAAAATCTTTTAATTTGCCCAAATTATTGCAAAAATACCAAGAATTCCATTTTTTTTTTGCTATAAATTGGACAAATTTCAAGATATTTGGAATTCGTTTGAATAGTTTTATTAGAATTCAAATTCCCCGTCCAACGACACCAAAAAATTCACCCCTATCGGAGAAAGTTGATTTTTTTCGATTTGAATTTCTGAAAAATTTGAATTTCTTTACAAATTTTCCGATATAGGTGAATTTGGTGGCAATCGACGTGGAATTTTATTAATAACAAGATTATACAAACAGAATTGAAAAATCTTTTAAAATTAATGCCCAAAATTATAGCAAAAATACTAACAATCAATTTTATTTTATTTTCAGATGAACTAATTTTTCCTCTTTGTCGGCTATTTATGGTCTATATACGAAATTAAGGATTGAAATATCTATTTGCAGAATTTATATCATGAAATCTTAAAAATTGACTACATTGGAGCACTCAGAAGGTAGCAGCCTATTTGCAGACTTTTTTTTCCTATAAATTGGGCATTTCACGAATTTTTTTAATAAAGCTAAAATAATTTTTATTACTAAATAAATTAACTGTAATTTTATTACTAAATAAATTAATAAATTAGCAAAAAAAAAATTTGATTTCCCTAAAATATATACCTACACAAATACGATAAAATGTTAGGAAAACCTAAGAAGTATAGGAATATGGCCATATCGACAAGATTTAAATGCGTTTTGAAATTTGAATGTAGGTAGGATCATCACCAAAACAATTGTTTATTTAGTATGCAGGTGTAAATAAAATATAGCTTTAAATTATTCTATCTTTTTATATCGATGGCTTTCTAAACTATAGTTTAGTTACAACATTTTGATTCTATATATGTATATTATAATCTGACATCTACTGGATAATAGTCAAACAATTTATATAGCCATATAAATCATATATATATATAAATAAATAGCTATATATATATATATATATATATATATATATATATATATATAAATGATAGGGAATCTTCTGACAAATTAAAAATATTTCATAATTTTATATAAAATGTGTTATAAATATGAAAATTTATATATAATATTATTATATATACAGCATCTATATCATATTATGCATCTAGCATCTATAATATTACATTATATGTAGATGCATGTAAATATATTTTCAAAACAAAAACAAAAGAAATTATTAACAAATTATGAAGAAATAAAAAACATTGCACTTACCCGAAATCTCTTTTTTTTATTTATTTCAATTAAAATAGGCAGAAATTAGGAGAAAAAAAAATCAAAATGAATGCTTCCTCAATTGATTTTGACAGCATAGGATTTTTTATATATTAATTTTAGGCATCAATTCTTTTGTTTTTCTCTATATACATATATGTATTGATATATATATTATATATTTTATTACGAATATCTATGATGATGAATAAATGATGACCGAACAATATATTATAGCACCACAATATTTTAATTTAATGCAAATACCAAATATATATAAATTTTAATGGATTACTTGTCAATTTCTGATTGGAGTAGATTTTTTATAATGTCAATTTTGCCTACTGTCAATATACCCAATACGCAAGTTTTGACATTTTCGGAATGAATTTTCGTACGGATTTGTGATTGACCTAAAAACTTATGGAATATATATTTGGTACGAAAATATTATTTCTTAATGAGAAGCACTTCTCACGTGACAAAGATTTCTCAACCATCAAAATATACGTGGCTGAATTTAGAGAAAAAACAGATTCGTGACTAAAAAAGGATAATTTGCAGTTTATTCTCATTAGTTACAGATGTGTCACAGGAAGCCACATATTAATTAGTTCGTGCTCACGAGACGCAGCTATGTCGCACGTGATTTTGTCACTTAAGCTTTGTGCGACGCATCTGCATCTTATGAGAAAGTTCTGAAAATCTATAGTCGTGTTCCATTTAGCTAAAATTTGCACTCCGGAGTACTCAAAAGAAGTCTTACTTTTCACAAAATATTTAATTCCTCCTAGTGATTGGAAGTGAAAATTTAAAAAAATAGTGCCTAAAGATATGCAATTTTATAAAATTTTATAAGAATTTTTTTTTAAGAAATTTACAAAATTGCATATTTTCAGGTACTTTTTTTAAAACTTTACGTTAACTATTAATCAATAGAGGGATATTTTTTTAGTAATATTAAGTTAGCTACCGATCAATAGGGGGAGACATGATAAATTAACTACCCATCGGCAGGGGTACCTCCAGGTTAATATCGGTAGTTACTCTACTACTGTGACAAATTTTAGCCAAACTGAACCAATGGAACACGACTATTGTTAATACCATATAAAATGTTATTTTATAATTTATTTGGAAATTTATTTAAAAACACTAAAAGTTATGCAATTTCTCACAACACTTTTAATTTCGACAATTTTTTTTATATTAGAAATACACCTAATCGATATTGAATTTAAATTATTTGATTCAGTAGTAATAATTATTAATGTTAAAAATTAGTATAAAACACTTATTATTATTAATCATCTGGATGTAAATGGATCATCTGATTATTAATCATCTGGATGTAAATATAATATAACAGATGGATATAATTTTGCTTCAATTAATGTTAATTGATTATCTAATTCAAGAATATTTTGTTTTGGATATGGTGATATTAATTTATATGTATTTTTTGTAATTGTTGGATATTTTTCTTCAACATATAATATTATTGCGCGTAATAATGTTGATGATGGCCATTCAAAATATTCACGATCACCAAAAGGTGTACGTATTTGAATTTTAGTTAATTGATCTATAAAGGATAATAAAATAATTTGTATAATTATAAAAAATTTCATAAATTAAATATAATATACCTGTAATTTTACCCATATAATTAGTGTATGTTTCAATTCTATCATAATTTTTCATAATCTTATTATCTGGTAGTTGTTTGTTATCATTATCATTATTTAAATCATTTTTACTATTATTATTATCATTTAATATAGATTTATTACTATAAATAATATTATCATTATCTAAATTATCATTATTTTGATCATCACCATCATTATCATCATCGTCATCATCATCATCATCAGTATTATAATATTTATTTGATGTTAATGTACAACGTTTTTCTTTTAATGAATTTTGTATTGCTAAATTTAATTGATCTTGTTCCGATAATTCTAATAATGGCTGATTATTATCATTATTAAATATTAATTTATCATTTATTATATTAGAATTATCTTTATCATTATCATTATTATTTTTTTTTATTTGATCATCATTATTATTATCATTTGATTGTTTTATTATATTATTTAATTCATATTGATTTGATTTATATAAATTTTTTTTACTTGTACTTGGACCATCATCATTATTAATTCTTAATGAAACATTATTAAATAATTGTGATTTTTTATTATTATCTATATTATTTAAATCATCATCATTTAATCGATATGAATTATCATTTAAAAATTTAATAAATTGTTTATATAATATTAATGATGATGTTGTATTACATAATAATTTATTTTCACCAGTACGTGGATCTAATATACATACATATGGTAAATTTTTAACATAATAAAATGTTTTAAATCTTATACCATCTGGATTATCTAATGATATTTGATATAATATAAAATTTTTTAATATAATATCTTTAATATTTTTATCTGACCATATATCACGATTTAATATTTGTGATTGAAATTCATGATGATCTTGTAAATTAACAATTAACCAACGATTTAAATTTATTGAATGATTTCGAGCTGATTGTAATGTACCCAAAAATAATATATCAGATGGTGGACGAAATAAATCTTCTAAACATTTACGTTTTGATGATAATAAATTAGTTTTTTGTATATTATGATTTTGATTATTATTATTATTATATAATAATCGATTTAAATTTCTATCATTATTATTATTTATATTATTAGAATTATTATTACCATTAATAATAAATTCCTCTTCTTGTTGTTCAGCTTCACGGGCAAAATTTCTAAATGGACATACAGAAAATTTTGCTGGCATTAAACGACGTTTTCTTGTATTTATATTATTATTATTATTTAATTGATAATTAAATTGATCATATTCCGGTTGTATTAATTGTTCACGTATTGGTGGTATTGGTGGACGAATTTCATCATCATTATTATTTATATAATTATTTAAATTTTTGTTATTATTATTTTCTATTGGTAAAAAATCTGGTAATGATGCATTTTCACTAACTGAACTCTCCCCATCAACGCCACCACCACCCCCACCTAAATAATAAATTTTAATTATTTTTCCAAATAATAATTATTTTTTACCTTCTAAATGATAATTTATAGCTTCTTCTAAATTATTATTGTTTATTTTTAATATGGTTGTAGCACTATGTCCATCAAGACCTGTTATTTCCATAAATTGTTTTATTGTAGAATCTGACATTTTCTATATTAATTTTACTAATTATATTTTCTTCCGCTTTCTTTATTTTTTTTGCGATTATAAGTCTTCTATTTTAATCGATTCTATATTGTCTTGCAATAATTTTAATTTAACTTACAATTTCAACAATTTTTTTTAATTTTTATACCTAAATTTTCTATCTATATACTTCAACTTCAGACATTTTGAAGAACGCTATACTATGGCGCGGCGCGATATTGATGGCTATCATAAGATGACAAGTGTTGCCAATAGAAATTAAAATTATAGGCTATAAAAGGCTGGAACGCATATTAAGCGAAACTACCGGGAACATTTTTCATTTGATTTTCCAAATTATTCTATAACATTCCAGATAGCAGCACTTAGAATATTTTTATGGAATTCGCAAACCAAAATATAAAAATTATAATAGTTATTTTTTCATCAGGTTCAAGAACACGGTTTTTTTTAATATAAAACAACAACAACATAACCCAACTAATTATCTGTAAACTACACTTTTACATGATATTGTTTTAAGTTTTTACTAAAATTTTGAATTTTCATATTTTTTTTTTTACCCGGCGTATATATACATCAAACGCACGCACCATAGAAGCACTTCTACATGACGTATATATACGTCAAACGCCCATATATATTATGTATATTTGATAAATCGAATCAAAATCACTGCCATCTGAACGTCAATACTCAAACACAGGTATATTTTTGTTAAGAAATTTATAAAATTGCATAATTTCTGGTACCAATTATTAATTTAAATTAAAGTTTATCTACCGATCAATAGGGGGACAAAAAAGTTATATCTAATAAAGGTCGTAGCAATACCTCAATATTATAAAATAATTTAGTATGGCAATTTATAAAAAGATGGCGGTACAAACCAAATAAAACAAAATCTATTTTTAAATGATAACATTTTTATAAAATTAAAATTATGACTAACCGGTCTCCCCTATCGCAATCTGTTGAAATTTATGTGAATATTTATTAAACGTTTTTTCAAACCTTGACTAAAATAAGAATCAGATCTCGATAGCTGTTAGTATGGCGATTTGAAAACAGATGGCGTTAAAATCAAAATTAATCTATAATTATTCTATAAGATTCCGCAAGATAGCAACACTCTAGAATATTTTTGTTGATTTTGTCAAACATTGATTGAATCCCTTTAAGTAAAAACTTTTAATATTTATTTTATTATATTTAACAAAATACTATTATAAGACACAACCTTCGTCACTCCTGTTTATTTTTGTTATGAAATTATAAAGTTTATTTTAAAAAGGCGTTACTTATCTAGTTCGTATACGGTTCGCCAAAAGCGAATTCGCTTATTTTGCTTAAAGGGGTCAATTTTAATACTGTCAATTATGTGAAGTGAAGAGTGAAGTATTAATAAAAATATAATAAAAATTGATATTTACAAAAAAGAATAGCAACGAGTACTAATTAAATATTGACACGAATATACTGCATAGAAAAAACTCACATATATTTCCCAATCAACGCAAATATAAAGAGAAAAATGGATATTAAATTAGATGTTGATGGTGAAATGGCGCCACAATTGCCACCAAAATCAAATATAACCTTTACCAAGTAATTATATTGTTTTTTTTCGTAACAAAAACTTATAAATCATAAATAATATTTTAATTATTTTATTTATATAGATAAAAAAATTAATTTGTAATTTTTTTTTTCATTTTCTTGTATATACATAAATATTTATAATTTTTTAGTTTGACGAATAAATTTCCGGGACCATGGGAATTAATACAAAAGACAAGACAACAAATACGTCCATGGACAGAATTTTTAAATACACAAAATTTAAAATCAGTACCAAGTTTTCAAAGATTAAGTGGACGAATTATACGTAATTTAACGTATTTTCAAAGTAATTATTTATGTGTATTTTGGGTGTTAATGATTTATTGTTTGTAAGTATATATATATATAAATAATTTATATATTTAATATATACAGTGTTGTGTGATCAGAATTTTAAATACATAAATGTTTGGACCGGTCATTTAAATTATATAAACAGTATATACTATATTATACTATGGATTCATGTATTAATAGATTACCCTGTATATATTAAATTATGGAATTGTTACTTTTTATATAAACTTTATATAAATATATATATATATATATATTTTCTGTAAAGGATTACATCGCCATTAATATTAATAGTACTTTGTGGTGTATTTTACGCTGGTTATCGAATAAAACAAGCCCAAACAACTGTACAAATATTTGGTCGTGAATTAAATACATATCAACAATTTTTAATTGTTAATTTAGCTGCACTGCCTATTTTATATTTAGTTGGAGCTGGTAATATAATGTTTTGGGTTCTAGGTAAAATTATTTCTATATATTAAATCAAAATATTTAATATTCATTTTAAAATAAATTCGTTATTTTTTAGGAGCATCCTGTTTCGTTATTACAATTCATGCAGCATTTTACAATATTGATGCAATTGTAACAGAAGATACTGAAGGATTTCTAACAGAAGTTGTTTAATTATTTAATATTAATTTTATAGTGAAATCAATTCATAAATTAATCTCAAGTTGGATTTTATTTTTTGGGGGTCAATAAAAGCCCAAAAAAAAAAAAAAATTAACAACAACAAAATATGCTTATAAAATAACTAAATTTTAGTTAGAGCTATAGATGGTGAATAAATTTACAATAAATTATCCGATTTTGGATATAAATAATTTTGTAGCAATAAAAATTTATTTTTGTAACTTTAAAATTGTAATTTTCATTATTCTAAATTTATACCTTTACGTCACCAAAAAAAATCTGTGTCTGCCTCGTAAAAAAACTCAGATTCTGTGGCTTTGTACGATGCAATTCTGAAGAAACAGAAAATCCGGCTTAACAGTTATGGATATAAGAAAATATAAATGAAACATACAGTATATATTTTTTTGTGTAATAATAATTTAATAATTCAAAATCCAACATAAAATATAATTTTTTTTTTTCTATAAAGTAAAAACACACTAAGCATAAAATATGTTGGCGCTGTTTGATTTTTAATAATTGAATTTTAATAATCAATATTATTTTCATTTTGTTATCCAAATTATTTTTTTAATAATAAATAATATTTAAAAAGAAAAAGCAAATTAATTTTATATATTAAAAAAAAAAGAAAAAAAAAATTTACTTATTGAAACTCATTTTTTTTTTTTTTATAGATTTTTCATAATCACACATCAACAATTTTTGCGCGTGTTCTTTTTGCTTATTTAAATTTATTTAAACCTTATAAGGATTTCAAGCATTGTACATAATTTTACAAGGTATAATTTCATATTTTTATTAGTAGTAGTTTTTTTGTTTTTTTTGTTTTGTTATTTTTCTTTATTATTATTATTTTAACGACATCTTTTTTTCTCATTTTTTTCAAATTTATATTTTGATTTATTTTAAACATTTATTATTAATATAATTAATAAATAATTAATTCAAAACTTTCTTTGAACAATATTTTTTTCTATGCTGCAATATTTAAATATATATATTCAAAAGAAATAATAAAAAAAAATTAATAAATTAAAATAAATTAGTAAAAAAAAAAAGAGAAAAAAAAAATATAGATAATAATTATTGTTTAAAAATCAGTATATGGCATATCAGCGGCAATTGGTGATTTTGTAAATGTCATTGGTTTATAACAATTTTTAGTTTGACCCCATCCACGTGCGGATGTATTATAATTTGGACAATGTGATAAATCAACTGATTTTAATGTTTTATTAGTTGATCTATCACTACCATAAATTACATTAGTACCACAACTGCCACCACCACTTCCACCACCAAGACCTGATGTATATTTTGAACTATCATTATAATATTGATTGCTATTATATTGTTCTTGATTATCACTTTGTTGAGTTGTTTGATAATGAGTTGTTGTTTTAGTAGTTGTTGTTGATTGTTGCTGTTGTTGTTGTTGTTGTTGTGTATTAAATGATGGTGATAATGATGATTTCATATATGGTAATGGTGATAAATTACGTATTTTATTATAACCACTATTTGGTACAGCTAATGGACGTCTTATACCTGGTAGTGGTACATGAAAATTACCACCATCATTTTCATATGGATCTGGTTGTTGAAATTTTGCCAATTTTTCATATGGTAATGGTGATGGATTAAAAGCAACCGGTGATGGATGATTAGCTAAATTTGGTTGTGTTCTCCAATTATTTATTGGTTTATTTATTGGTGGTGCTGAGTAATAATTTGATGATTTGATTTGTTGTTGTGATAATGGAAAAGTATTTTTAACATTATAATTATTAAATGTAGATGCTGTTGCTGCAACACCACCTGATACAGATGGTATTTGCTGTTGTTGTTGATAATATGGTGATATAGATCTTGGAGCTAGAGTTGATACGCCTACACCATCATTACCACCACCACCACTACTACCACCACCACTTAAATATGATGATGATAATGTTGATGAATATTGTTGAGATATAGGAAATTGTTTTGGTATTGGTGATGTTGATAAACCTATACCACTACCATAGCCACCATATCCACTAGTACCAATATCAGTATCAGTAACAGCACCACCACCACCAGCACCACTAATTGATGATGATAATTGATGTTGTTGATACGTTGACGAATAATCATTTGATTGATATGATTGTTGTGGATTATATAATGATGATGTTGGTGGTACTGCTGCTGGTACACTTGAATATGCAGATTGATTTGATGGTAAATATTTTTCAGTTGCTGGTGGTATATAACCATCTAATGGTATCTCTTTTGGTACATACAATTCTACAATTAAACATTTATTATTTATTAATTAATATTTTTTATTTTTTTATTTTTTTTTTATATGACATAAAAAAAAAATGCATGCAAAATTAAAAATAATAACAAAATATATATAAATATTCTAAACGAATATTAATTATTAACATAATACAGGCCAAAATTCTGGTAATTTACATACTTCCAAAAAAATATATAATTTTCTTTATCATCCAATTCCTGCATAGATTCACTATTATTATATATAAATATATATAGTCGATATTTCTGGACTATAATTATTATTTTTTTGGACTACAGTAATGTGTGATAGAGGGGACAGGACATTAAAGGAAATTTATGTTAATTATTTTTGTATTGGATTTAAAAAAAAAAATATTATTCTTCTATTTAAATCTATACATTTAATAATACATGGAAAAGGGGGTTTTTTTTTTTCTTTTTGGGTTTATAAAATTCCCTTGCCTGTACCATTTTCTGTTGTTAATATTTTTCTATCAATATTTTCAATTAAATCCAGTTGATGTTGTTTGAATTGTTGTTCATATTCTGATGTTATATTATTATTTTCATATTTTAAATAATTTTCAATTTCTTTATCATCATTATTATTATTATTATTATCATCATATTGATTTTGTATATTTTGTATATTATTTAAATTTTTTGTTATTTCATAAATATTATCATTAATTTTATTATTATTATTATTATTATTATTATTATTATTATTTATATATGTAAATGGTTTTAATTCATTATTTATATCTGACGATATAATTGAAAATTTATTATTATCATTTATTGTATATTGTTTTTCTAATATAACATGATTTTCAAATGATGAAATTAATTCTTTTATAGGAATTTTATAATATTCATTATTATTATTATTATCATCATTATATTCATTATTATTTTTATTTATATTATTAATTTCTTCATTATTATTATTATTATTATTATTAATAGTAAATTCTTCATGTTGTTTTATATTAATTAAATTATTTTCTTCATTACATTTAATTATGTTTTTATTAAACAAATCACAATTATTATTATTATTATATGAATTGTTATCAATATTATTATTATTATTAAAAAATTGTTGATCTTCATTTTTTTTTAATTGCATTTTATTATATTCATTATTTAATTTTCTCATTTTTAATAATTTAATTTGATTTTCTTTTTCTTGTTCTAATAATTTTTGTTGTTTTATTTGTTGTTCAAAGATTTCTTTTCTTTCAGATACTTTAATATTTTTAATATCATTATTATTATTATTATTATTATTATTAATTATATTTTTTTCTTGTTCATTATTTATATTATTATTATTATTATTATGGAATTTATTTAATTCTATAAATTTATTATCATATTCCTGTTGAATATGATTATCAATAATATTATGTTGATTAGTTAAGAAATTTTTTGAATTATTATTAATATTTATTATATTTTTTAAATTTTTATTTATCATTAAATCAATTATATCATTATTATCATTATTAATTTGATGATTTTGATAAAAATTATCAGATAATTGATGATGATAAAATTCATTTGATTGTTGTTGTTGTTGTTGTTCATTTATTGATGAATAAATAATTTTTTTTTGTTTATTTTTATTAATAAATTCTTCTTGTTGTTGATAATATTGACATATTTCTTCATTTTCCATAAATAAATCATTATTATTATTATTTTGTATATTATCATCAATATAATGATCATCATTACAATTTAAATTAACTAAATTGTCTAATTTATTATTATTATTATTATGAAAATAATTAATATTATTATTATTATTATTATTTAATATTAAATTAGAAAAATAAGCTGATGTTGATGATGATGATGATGATGATGTTGATGATGATAATGATTCAGATGATAATGAAGGTGAATATATTGTTGATGATAATAATAGATTACCTTTTGGTAGAGTTGTTGGTGGTGCATTCCATCCTTGTGGTATGCTTGGTTTATAAGCTAAATCTCTTTGACTATTTGGTTGCCAAGATTTTTGTTGTTGTTGTTGTTGTTGAGTTTGCTGTTTTTTAAATTAAAATAAAAAAAAAAAAAGTAAATAAAATTCATAAATAAATTAATATATATATATATATATATATATATATATATATATTTTTTTTTGTTAATATACCGAATATTGTTGTTCATATTCTTGATGATGATACTGTTGTTGTTGTTGTTGTTGTTGTGGTTGTAATTGTTGTAGTTGTTGTTGATATGTAATTGGTGTATAATTACTATAATCATAACCAGTTGATTGTTGTGATACAAAACTAGCTGGTTGTTTTAAATTTGGTAATTCTTGAAATGCAGATGATGCTGAACCAGTTTCTAATGCTGCTTCCCATGGTGTTTTAATCATTTTAATTCTTGGTTGTGAATATTTATCTTGTACTTGATCTTGATGCATATTTAATTGTACACGTTGTACACCAACATCAGAATATGCTGGTAATATATTTGGTGATACTGTACCATATGGTTGTACACCAGATGGACTTTGTTGTGCTGCATTTGTTTCATCAACAATCCATTTTTCTGACTTCTTTCGACGTTTAGCAAATAATTCAGCTCCTAATAAAATATAATTATATTTTAATTAATTTTTATTTTATTTATTTTTTTTTTTTTTTTTTTTTTTTGTAATTTTGTTGTAAAACGTGTTTTTTTTTTTTTTTTTTTGTTAACCTTTTCCTTTAGGAGCATTTAAACCAGCTACCAATTCAGCACATTTATCTGGTGATAATAGTCCAGATGTTTCTTGATTAAAATCATGACGAACTGATGTAAAATCACGTACTTGTCCACGTGGATTCATAACTAATTTTAATGGTAATTTATCATGGTAACGTTGTTGTTCATATTCGTTTTCTTTATAACCATCATAACCATGATGATAACCACTACTACTACTATTATAATCTTGTTGTATTTGGGCTTTACCTAAATTAAATTTGTTTTTTTTTTTTTTTTTGTATATATTCCGCACGCCCCCCCCAATCAGAAAAGATAATTTAAAAATAAAAAAAAAAAATTAATAAAAATTTTTTTTTTTGTGAAAAAATTTTTTACGTTTTTTTTTATAAATTAATAATAATAATAATAAAAAAAAAAAAAAAAATAAGCAAGCAAAAAATAATAATAAATTAAATATAATTTTTTTTTTTTTGTTTCTATGCTTTTAAATATACCTTCACCCTCATGAACCCATTTGACAGATCGCTTCTTACGATTAACGTACATCGATTGACCTTTTGATTGTTGATTGCTAATATCGCTCAATGAATGTGATATCCTGCGAGCCAACTCAACCTGATCCTCCACGGTTGGATGGAGGTTAGGTGAGTAAAATGCCGAGGATGAGTATAGTATCCCTATATATAAATTTTTGGTTTTTATATAAATACAATCTCACCGACACAAAAAAAAATAATAATAATTATAATTTAACCGAAATTTATGTTTTTTTTTTTTTTTAGCTAGCTTTATTATTTGAAAATTAAGCAGCAAATATACAAAGGTTGATTTATATATATATAAAGTTCAATAATTATTATTCTCTGAATTTTGTATATATGTATTTAAATCACATCCTTTACATATTTTATTATATTTAAATTGTTTTTTTTTTTTTTTTTTTTCAAAATAAATTTTTTACTTACGATTTTTTGGTAAAATCTCTTCATAATCTGTTGCTGGTGTGAATATCTTTTGTAAATCAACTGTTTTTGTTGTTGAACTTGTCGATGATTGCTAATATTTATTATTATTATTTAGTTTTATGTTTAGTTTTAAATATAATTTAATAAAATTAGTTTTAAAAGTAAATTTACAAAAAAAAAAAACAAAAAAAAAAAAAGAGTAAAAAAAAATATGATTCAAAAACATTAAAATAAAAAAATATAAATAAAAAATAATAATGAATCAAATAATAAATATTAATAATGAAAATAAAATAAAATAAAATAGTTGAGATGAATCACAGAGAGCGAGAGAGAGAGAGAGAGAGAGAGAGATTGACAAAAATTTGTATTTAGCATGACATTTAGCAAAATTAAATCATTGTCAAAAAAATGTCTGACAAATATTTTTTTTTTGTACACATGTATACATAAATATAAATTTACAAAAAAAAAAAAAAAAAAAATTAATTTAGTTATAATTTCAAATATTTTTTATACAGGGTGGGTTAACTTGGACTGACTGATTTAAAATAGATAGAACTTTTGTAATTTTAATATATAATTATTATTTTTTTATATGACAGTATAATTGGTTTGTTAAGTTTTTTTTATCTATGTGTTGAAAATAATATAATTTAAATGACCTCCATTTTCTCGATGACACATAATGGCTCTTTCTAATACATTTTTCAATACGATATTCAAAGTTTCATCCTCCAAATTTGGCTATTTCTTCACCAATATTTTGCTAAAGTTGGTTTAGGGTTTGTGGTTTATTCAGGTAAATCCGTCCGCTTTAAGTAGCCCCACAAAAACAAATCAGGCGATGTTAAATCTGGAGAACAAGCGAAACCCGAATTTAACGAAATAAGTCTGTTACCGAAAAGTTCTCGAAGATGGTCCATTGAACGCTGTCGTGGTGCTGCGCACACCATCCTGTTGCAACGATTAGTCAGGGTGATTAACTACTGCCGGACGTAAGTAAATTTATATCATGGTTCGATGTACCGACCCTTAAAAAAGGTTCGTAAATGTCCATCATCAGATTCAAAAAAATATGGACCGATTACTCTATTGACCATAATTCCATACCAAACAGTATACATCTAAACGGGGTGTAATTGATGCTGATGCAACGCCTCTTGGATTCTCTGTACCCCAAATTTGACAGTTGTTCTGCTTGTTTACATATCCATTTAAATTGGAAAATGTTACAACATTAAAATGCATAATTTGCGTTGGTAACAATATAGATTTTTTTGGGAAACATAATAAAATTCTACAATTTTGACACCCCGTTCTTGTACGGAGTATGTAAGCCATTATAAAATTTCTTAAAATTCTTTATGATATGGAAAAAAAAAAAATTAAAACCTCAAAAACTACAAATATTTTAAATCAGTCAGTCCAAGTTGGCCATCCCTGTATTTATATTTAAAATTGGCTAGGAAAATCAACAAAAAAAAAAAAAAACATAAATTGTCGACATTTTGTTATGCTAAATACAAAATTTGTCATACCCAATAACAAAAAAAAATTGATGTTTTGATGTCCATTATATATACATTTATTGAATGTCAATTTAAAATAATGATGTAAAGTAAATATAAAAATTATTATTATTATTATTACCTCTTTTTGCCATATTTGTTTACTTAAATTTAATAAAAATTGTTTTTTCATTGGATCAAAACGATCGCTTGGACGAAAACCACGTGTCTTTTCAATAACACAATTTCCCAATGATTTTGATTTTTTTATAATATTACCATTTCGTTTATAACCAGGTATACCATAATCTGGTGATATTTGAAATGTACTTAAACTTTTTTTCATTGATAACATATTTTTTTTAAATTTTTTTTTTTTTTTTTTTATATTTTATATCAAAAATAAAATTTTTAACACTATTTTTTTACAAAAAAAAAAAAAAATAATTAAATAAATTAAATTAAAAAAATAAAATAAATGATAGAATATTTTTTTTCAAAACATGGAAAAAATTAATAATAAATATTTAATCTTTTTTTTTTTTTTTATATACGGGCAAGCATATATACGTTCGTTCTTAATTCTAATTGAAAACTAGCAAAAAATAAAAAAGACAAAATAGAAAAAAAAAAAAAAAAAATAAATAAAAAAAAAAAAAAAAAATGTGAAAAAAAAATTTCAAAAAATTTTTTTTTTTTTTTTTAAATTTAAAACAGCTACGGAAAATTATTAATAAAATTTAATATTTAACAGAAAAAAAAATTCCAAATATTTGTGCACAAAAAGAGGCAATAACACTTTCTTAGATAGAATAAAAGAGAAAAACTTCTCAGATTTAATTTTCTCCGTCTAGTCTTCTACTCTCTAAAAATGACTTTTTATACTAAACGCAAAGATGAATTTTGATCTTGTCAGTTAGCCAAATTGATTAAAAAAAAAAAAACGATTCTATTTAGTCGCATGTCATATTCGAATTAATTTTTAATTTTAGCACCAAGAAGGAGAGCGAGTGAGAGGAAGTGTTTGTATTTAATTTTTGTATTTGAGTGACACAAAATTTTAATTAATTTTTATACAGAGAGGACGAAGATGACACACAGAGAGAGAGAGAGAGAGAGAGGGTAGAGATGAATGAACGTTAGATGAAATTTAATTTGGATGAATCATTTTTTTTTTTTTTTTTTTGTTGAAACAATATTATTTTTAATTTCACTGTAAATTATTTTAAAAAATAATTAATTTAATTTTTAAATAAATATTCTAAATTATTTAATTTTTTGTTTTTTTTGTTTCCCACCTTCTAAAATTTTTATAATTTTTTTTAAAACGTGAGTTCATTGAATTATTTTATTTTATTTGTAAAAAAAAAAAAAACAACAACAAAAAAAGAGAGAGAGAGAGAGTATATATATTTTTACTTAGACCTGGGATGTCATCATTTTTTTAATGACCCGATTTCACATTAACAAATTCTGGTAATTTTAAGTATCCGAAAAAAAAATATTAAATTAAAATAAAATATAGTTTTGTTTTTTTTTTTTTTTTTTTGTTTGTAAAATGAAACTCATTATTTTAAATATATAGAAAAAAGATAAAAAAAAAAAAAAAATTGTTTTAGATATTAAAAAATGTTGCTAATTTTTTTTTGAGTGGGTAGTAAATTTATTTTGAATAAATATATTATTGAAGAGCGCGTGTGTGTATATAAATATGATTTCAAAAAAAAAAAACAATAGAAAATATTATATACGAAAGTAAAGATTGAAATCTCTATTTTCAGAATCTATTTGGTTTTTTATTGTATCTAAAAAAAAATTGAGCAAAGTAGAGCATCTAGAAGGTGGCTCCTAATTGCAGACTTTTGATCGTTTTTTTTTTTTTTTGTTGTTGCATAAATTGGTCAAATTTAGATATATTTGGAAATGGTTTCGATAAACTTATTCTAATTAAAATTCCCCGTCCAACGACACCAAAATTCACCCATATCGGAGAAAATTGACTTTTCGCAAAAAAAAAAAAACAAAACAAGGTAAACCCTTGAATTTTTTCTCAAAAAGTAGATTTTGTTTAAAAAAAAAATCCTCCGATATAGGTGAATTTGGTGTCTATCGACGGAGAATATTATTAATAACAAGATTATGCTAAACAGAATTTGAAGAATTTGTTAATTTAACCTAGTTATAACCAAAATACTAAGAATCAATTTTGGTTGATAATCGATGACACAGATAGTATAATAGACTGTGGTATTACATTCATGAACGAGGTGGAATATGTACGGATATGGGTTCTTTAAAATGGTGAACGTAGAAAAGGGTTAACACCTTGCCATCTAGGATTAGTGGCCTAGACTGAAGGTTCTTGATATCTCTTTCAATTCAAAAGACATCCCCAAACCAACACTATGCGTGCGGTCAAGAATTCAGTCGCTGAGCAGTTGTTGCTGCAAATCGGTCTGAAATTCAGTTTTGCAGCAAAAGCAGCGCAATTTGTCGGATTAAAATTTAGAATAAAATTGCAGCCTCTGCAGTTTACGCAGTTACTGAAAAGAGACTGCAAAAGTTTTATTTTTCAATTTCATTTTTTCTTGTATTCTTCTTTTTTTCTGGTGTTTAATGGATTGAATTCAAAATAGCAAGCAATGAAGATTATATGACTATAATTAAATTGTTTATAAATTTATGATTTTAAATCTATTTTTTAAATTTTCTATGAATGTGGAAGAAATATTTGGCTGTTTGCGCAGTCGTTCGTATTAATAATATTCAGTGGAAATTTTTTGCATACCGGCTGCTTTTTCAATTTTGTCAGGCTGCTTTGGCTGTGCAGCGTCTGAATTCTTGACCGTACCCTATAACTAGAAATGTCTGTGTTTCAATGAATAATGTGTGATAAAATAATGTGATAAAAATTTAAAATGATTTAATAATAATATAAAAAACACTCTCTAAAATATATAGTAGTAAATTTTTTTTTTTTTTTTTTTAGTTTAGATATTAAACGTCCAACCGAATTAAACTATTTGTCAATCAAAATTTAATTATTATGACAAAACAAATAATCACATATGATTAGTTAAACTACAATTGCACAGTAGGTGGCGTTTCAAACTGTTTTTTAGTAATAAAGATTTAAATATGAAAACAGTTTCTGTCTCTATTTCTTTTTTATTATTAAATTTTCAATTTACCAATAATTAAATTAATAATATTGACAAATTTTTTAATTACGTTTAATATCCAAATTTTTTGTCTGTTATTAAATTTAATTAAAAAAAGAAAGCATAAAAACTTTTAAAACTCGCGTGAAACGTGTTGTAAATGTAAAACATATATGAGGTGTGCTTTTGTCAACGTCAAATGGATTACAATATTGCAATTCATTCTTCTGACATTTTGCTGACTACGCGTGACCGTAACACAAATCCCAAAATTTAGCTTTACCCCAAAATATATGCTGGGTTTGCTGTCTCGCTAATGAAAAAAAAAAAAAAAAAAACTATCATTAAATAAATGAAAACACAGTGCAGTGTACTGCGATAATTTTGATGTTAACGAAACCGCTCCCCTTATATGGTCCACATTAACACAACACAAGAAAGGATTAAAAAATATATAAAGAAATGAAACTTTTTATCAATTATTTTAAGCTATAACTCTTTTTATGATATTATAATATAATTTAATAATGGTTTTTTTTTTTTTTGATATTATGATCTGTAATACCTCAACAGCATAGGGTGATGGCAATGACATTGATCGATGACCTTTCAATTGATCATATGGTTTAATAATTGATGATGGTGTACCATAATGATATATATTTTGTCCAGAAGGTGGTAATTGATGTTGTAATTGTTGTGGTGTTGATTTAACAGTAGTAGATGTTCTTGTACTTCGAATTTGTGTTGATCCATCATCGTGATCCTTTTTTTTTTTTATGTTTATGTTTTGTTTATGTTTTATTTATTTGTTATTGTATTTGTAACCGCGAAATTTAGCAAAAAAAAAAAGAAGAAGAAGATTATAACTGACAATATACGTTTTTTTTTGTTTGTGCGCAATTTTTATAGGGACCTTTACAAATTTTTTTTATTAAATATTGATTCCGAACCATTTAAATTTAGTTCTTTTGCCAGTATATCGAGAGGGGGGGGAGAAAGAAATTATAAAAATTGCGCAACACTTGAATAAAAATTGGATTAAAAGGTCTTAGAAAAAACTACCTTCACGACGGAATCCATTGTATAAACACAACAGATCGAATTTTTGTTTTAATAATTTATAAAATATTTCGAGATATTTCAAAAAAAAAAAAAACAAAAAAATAAATGAAAATAAATAACTCAAAATAAAAAAAAAATTAATTAAAAAAAAATAAAAAAGATTAAATTATATATAAAAAAAAGACGATTTTTCTTACCTGAAATTCATTCCTTTCAATTCTTTCCATTTTCCGGGAATATCCATCATCACGAGATTCTTCACGTGTTGTAGTTGATGATACCTGATGTTGTTGTTGTGGTTGTTGTTGTTGTTGTTGTTGTTGTTGTGGTTGATGTTGCATAGGCTGCCATCGTTGTTGATGTTGTTGTTGGGGCAATGATGTAGTTTTATCTTCCTCCTGTTCAATAACACGATCAATATCGGATATTATTTCCTTTAATTGATTTTTAATATTCTCCTGTTTTATTTCCGTTGATGACGGAGGAGAACGATGATAATATTGTTGTTTATCATGTTGTCCTACCTGTGGTTGTTGTTGTTGTTGTTGCATTTGATATTGCTGTTTTTCTTGTTGTAATTGTGGTCTATATTCGTCTTTTTGTTGTTGTTGTTGTTCCTCTTGGGATAATTGTTGATGTAGAACTGATGTTGGTAATGGTGGTTTTTGTGCTACAATATTTTTATCTTCAATTAATGACTCTTTTTCTTTTACAATTTCCTCTGGTTCTTCTTCTTCTTCTTCCTCTTCTTCTTCTACCTCTTCAAATTCTTCTTCTTCTTCCTCTTCTTCTTTTATAACTTTATCGTTAACTTCATTACTCACAGTTTCTTTAATTACTTTTTCATTAATTGGTGTTGTTTCTTTTATTTCTTCTTTTTTAGATGGTGGTGGTGATTTTTCTTCCTGTTATTTAAATTGTTTTTTTTTTTTTGTTTGTTTTATTTTAATTACAATTTATTAATTTTATATATTTAAAATGTATTTATGTTAAAAAAAATTGTTTTTTTGTTTTTTTCTGTACAAAAATAAAATTCTACATGAACGAAGAACAAAAATAAAAATTTTTAGTAAGAAAAACAGAAAAAAAAAAAAAAATTATTTAATCAATAATCAATTTTTTATATATATATACAAAAGGAGAATTTTATAATCACAATTTTGATTCAATTATATACTTTTATTTATTTGAATCATTTCTCAGAAATTATACAAAAACAAAGAAAGAAATAAAGAAACCTATTATAAAAATAATGAACTATAAAAAAAAATTGCGACGACAAAATTTGTATTCAGCATGACAAAATAATTACTATATATATATATATATATATATATATATATATATATATATCAAAAAAACAATGTAAATTAAATATTTTATATTATAAAATTAATTTTTGAATCAACATACAGTCATGGTCACAGAAATAGAAGTTATGTAAAAATGAAATTATTTCTTTATGATAGAAAATAAAGGCACTACAAAGTTTTTTTGTTATTTTTATTCAATTGTAGCACTGTGTTGTGTATCATTACCAGATCGGGGTCGGTATTTAAAATCAAATGGAGATTACTTATAGATAAAAACCATATTAGATACTATAGTGGAACTATTTCTGTGACCGTAACTGTATTACAAAAATATTCTTTATTTATAAGTGGATAAAATTTAACTAATAATGTACAATGTCATATACATGCTGAGTACAAATTTTACCAGGCTAATAATAGTATACGATTTTTGATTTTTTTTTTTTTTACTTTTGTTACTGCTACTGATTCTATTTTGTTTGCCTGTTGTTGTTGTTGTTCTTGTTGTGGTTGTTTTATTTGTGATGTTTCTTTAATTTTATCATCATCGTCATTATTACTTTTAGTATCTGATTTAATTTCTTTTTTTGGTTGATTTAATTTAATTGTTACATCAGTATTTTGATTATTATTATCATCATCAATATTTGATAAATCATCTTTACTATTTTCTTTATTAATTATTTTATTTTTTGTTGTAATTGTTTTAGTTGTTGTTGTTGTTGTTGTATTATTATCATTATCATCATCATTTTTACCATTTGATGATGGTGGTGGTATTGTTGATTTTTTAATAACAACTGTTTCAACAATTTCAACATTATTTTCACCATCATTATTATTCTCCTCATCACCATCAATTATTTCAATAATTTCTGTTTCATTATCATCATTATCATTTTGTACATCTTCAATTTTAACAATATCATCATTAATTTTAACTTCTTTTTTAATTATTAATGGTTTTGTATCCTTTTTTATAGTAACTTTTTTTGTTATTGTTTTTGTTTCTACATCATTATTATTATTATTATTATTATCATCATCATTTTGTTTTGGTTGTTGTTGTTTAATTGTTTTAGTAACAGTTGTTGTTATTGTTGATGTATCATTATCTTTATTATCATCCGCCTGAATTTATATATATATATATATATATATTACCATAAATGAAATATAATTATATATATTTTATTTGAATAAAATAATATAGTTATAGAGATTTCAGTTTAGCAAGAAATACAGTAATTATTTAAGCAGAAATAATTATATAGTTTATAGACTATAGAGGCTATTAGAGAGGCATCATATATATATATATATATGAAATATATTGCAGCAGCCAGATGTGTCTACAAGCAAATAAGATATATATCGAAGCAACGCCATTATATAAAGACAATTGTACATATAATTTTATTAAAGTAGTTAAAAGGCATTCGAAATGTGTGATGCTACAGAAAGAGTTCTCAGTATTTAAATTGAGTCAGACACGGATAAACTATATTAACACACTTGAAGTATTACTTTTAGAAGAATCGAAAGCCGTAAAATTAAGATACTTAAGCCCAATATATATTTATGTGGAACTCGAAGTACAAAAAAATATAACTAAAACTATACAGTTGAAAATATAAAAGGTGTTGGTGTAGCCGTGTCGTAGCAGAAGAATTTCATCGGGATAAAGATGAGTTCTTTGTTGTTCCTGTGGGAGATTGGTAATTGCGCACAGTGGTAAACATGCCAGTTTATTATATCCCCGCCCTTCGGGATGTGGTAAAACATTTTTTTTTTTTTTTTAAATGTTAATTAGTTAATTTTTCTCTTAAAAATCTTTCACATTCCATAAAACAAGAAAAAAAAAAGGAAAATAATATACTTACCCGGACAAAAGTTTTAGTGTAATATTTTTATTTAAAATTTAAATTATGAATAAGAAAAAAAAAATTAATATAAAAATACTCAATCCATATTTAAATTTTTTTTTTTTCATATTATTTTGAGTATAATTTTTTTTTTCTGTTGTAATTTTTACCATAAAAAATACCAAGGGAAAGGAAAATTAGTAAAGAATAGGATGGCGCCTGAGAGGCGCCGTTCGGGTGCAAAGGGTTAAAAAAAAAAAACAAATAAATGGCTAATCATAATGAACTTAATGAAAATTAAGAAAACTTAAAAATGAAGTTGACTTTCGTTAACTACTCTCAAAAATTTCGTTAACTAAAATTTCGTTAACTAATGAAAATTAAGAAAATTAATTTTGCTGTAATAAAATCCATGGCGCATCCATGATGAAAATGAAAAAAAAAACAACATAATTTGGGCGTTTTCCATAATTCAGTTTTAACTTAGTTCTAAGAAAGCAGTTCGTTCGATAGTTCGAAACTGCCAAAGCAGGTGTGTTCGATAAGTCTCCGTCTCCACGGCAAAAGCAGTATATTCGAAAATCTCAATTGCGCTTAAAGTTTTAACGCAATTTGGCATTTTTAATTTTTGCAACTGCTTTCAATTAATGGCAATTGTCATCTGGGATTTTTCACTGGTACCTCTGGGTGGATTGGGCTGATATTTTGGTAAACACATTCATTATAGTGCTCTATTGTTAACTATGCCAGTGCTCCTCCATTAGTTCCCACAAAATATCAGAAATTACGTTTTCATCATATAACAATCTTCCATGTAGAGCTAATGGAGGAGCACTAGCATAATTTAACTATAGATCACTATAATGTTTACCAAATATTAGGCCCAATCCATCCAGGGATGCTACAGAAAATCCCAGGTGAATTTATGTATGGGTATATGTACATAATTTTTTTGTAGAATAAAATAACCCCCCATTATTTTAAATTACGATAAATAAACAGAGGAAATTCAGAAATGTCAACAGAACTTTCTTGACTGCAAAAGCAAATCTTATATGTGGCACAGTTGCGCTTAGTACTGCGCCAAAAGTTCTCATATTTCTAAGTTAAAACTTGCAGCGCAGCCCGCATTATCAAAACAGCCGTCCTTTATTTTACGTTTGTCACTTTCAAACATATTGATATTTGTGAAATATTTTTCTTTTTTTGTTTTCTTAATTTTTCATAAGTTCATTTTATGGTCTCTAACGGAATTTGTGACAGCGAATTTCGATAACTTAAGGAAAATATATCGAAAGTTTTTCATTAAGTTCATTATGGTTAGGGCTTTAAGAAAAAAAAAAATTAATAAAGATTTTTGTTAATTTTTGTTAAAGTAGAAAAAATAATAAAAAAAAATTAATTAAAAAATAAATTAAAACACACTTTTGTTTTTTTTGTTACATAAAATAAATCTGAAAATATAAATAAAAAAAAAAAAAAAATAAAATATAGAATATAATTTTTTTTTTCTTATTTTATTGCACCATTTTTTTTTTTCTTCTTTTTTTTTTTACAATTATTTATTTTAATATTTTCTTCATTTAATGTAAAATTATTATATATTGTATTTTATATAAACATTATAGAAAATTGGTCTCTATTATTATTGGTCCTAATATGAAATATTAGAAATTTTTTTTTCAAAATTTCTAATATTTCTTAGTTTATTTATTTATGTATTTCGTAAAAAAAAAATTTTGCCAACAATTAAAAAAATATTTATTTTATTTTTAATTACACATTTTTTTTTTTTTGTTTATTTAATATTTTAATTTACAATAGAAAATGTTTTATCTCATTTTATTTATTTTTGTTTATTTTAATAAATTTTTAACAAAAATCAGTTCTATATTTAAAAAAATAAAAAAAAAACTTTTATAGAATTTACATTTTTTTTTTTTTTAATTTTAAGATAATTTTATAAATTTTCTATTTTATATTTTTTATAGATCTATGTGTGTGTCTGTGTATGGTTTAAAAAAAAAAAAAAAGGTAAGTGGATTTGGGTGAGAGGGAGATGGACCAAAATGTTAACATGACAAAATTTTTGTACTCAGCATTTTTGATAATTTTATTTTTTTTTTTTTATTTATAAAAGGCGCCAAAATATATTTTCAATTATAAATGGTGTGTTTATTATTTCTGCTCAGAACAATTTCTGATCAATCCTGATGGCTGTTTCTTATTTCAATTTCAGATTAGTCAGAGATTGATTTTTTTTTTGGTCGGAGGAATTTTTTCAGATTTTTCAGATTTATTATTGTTTGTGGCTAACTTTGTGATTGATTTTTTTGTTATGGCTAAACTAATTATCAGATTGCAAGAATTTGTTTAACCAATTTTTTTTTTTGAATTATTTATATTTTTTTTTTGTAAATTAATAATAATAAAATATTGTAAAAAGTAATATTTAAATGAAAAATATTACACAAATTGTTATTTAAATTGAAAAATAATTTCGTAAATTTGAGAATTCCCAGAGTTGCGACCAAAATTTTCATGTGACCCGGCAACATTGTAGAATTTTTTGATCTGAAAAAAATCTGACTGTTTCTTATATGTCACACTCTCGACAGATTAATCTGATTTCAGATTTAAAAAAATAATCTAGTTGAT
Source organism: Empis stercorea (assembly GCA_949752835.1). NCBI lineage: Eukaryota > Metazoa > Arthropoda > Insecta > Diptera > Empididae > Empis > Empis stercorea. Next base: position 2,643,762 of record OX457090.1, on the reverse strand, counting down.
CCACAGATTTAAATAAAAAACACACCAAAAATATATATTATAAATAATAATGTAATTTTCAAATTATTGTGTCCGTGTGCTGAGTACAAAATTTTTATCCGAATTTGACACAAAATATGCCAGAGATAACAAAAATGTCAATAACAAAAAAACAACCAATTACGATAAGGAAAATAATAAATGTACAATTAAATATAAGGTAACATATCGAAAAATGATATTTAATTACCAAATATATAAATATATATATACAAATTATATAAATATATATATATATACTATTAATAATTTATAAATTAAACACAAAACAAATTAAATATATAAGAAAAACCAATAAATAAATGTACAAGATAAAATTTAAATAAAATATGGACAAATTTTGGACAAATAGTACACAAAAAAAAAACGCATTGTGAAAAATTCAAAAAAATAAATAAAAAAAAAAAGTAAAAAAAAATTAGAAAAATAATAATAAAAAAAAATTATATTTACAGAAAAAAAAAAATTCTGAATTGATTATGAGGCTGGACGGTAACTCAAGAATGCGCGCTACTATCCTCAATAGTGTAAATTTGCTTATAAAAATTGGGCAAATTTAAATATTATTTGGAATTGTCGGTTCGATATTCTTATTTCTAAATAAAATTAGCCGTCCATTAGACACCAAAAAAATTCACCTATATGTATCGGAGAACGTTTTGGCTCAAAGTCGACTTTCTCCGATACATAGATGGGATTTTTGGTGTCTATCGACGGCGGATTTTATTTATAACAACAAAAATTATATACAAACAGAATTATTAAAAAAAAATCTTTTAATTTGCTCAAGTTACTAGCAAAAAAAGATTCACTAGAATAATCTACTAACGAGAAATTAACAAAAAATTCTATCAATAAAGAGAGTATTAGTTTAAGATCAGTTGTCGGGTCAGAATGATAACGTAATTGTATTCCCCCCCCCCTTTCCTAATACATAGTAAGTTTTCCTCCGCACAACGAACCTCATTGAATTTCATATATTGTTTTGTTTTTGTTAGGGGGGGGGGGTCTTTTCATCATCATCAACGTCCGCGCCCCGACCAATTCATATAATATAAAATTAATTAAAAAAAAAAAAATGTGTGTTTTTCTTTTTTGGAAGATTACCAAGAAAAAATTTATTTAATTTATTTAAAAAATTTTAATTTTCAAAAAATATATTTTTAAAAATTTAATAATTATTTAACAAAAAAAACAAAAATGCATATTCGAAAAAGAAAAAAAAAGGCAATTATTGACCGCACACAGTTTCTTACTTGTTGAATATTTGAAATTTATAAATTTTTTTTTTGTTTTTAAATAAAATTTGTGCGGGCGCGACGACATAATAACAAAATAAAATATGGTTGCCAAAATGAAAAAAAAAAAAGAAGAAAATTCTATATAAATCAGTGTTGCAAAATGTTACATCTAACAAGTAACGAAATAACGGAATAACGAAATCAATTTTTGCAAAATAATGTGTTACGAAACGTTATAAATTTCTCAATATTGTTTCTTATCGAAAAACGAAACGCTAATACTTTTTGTGTTTCTCGTTAAATCGAAAATTCTATAATCAAATTTCTAATATGACTTTATTTATCTTTTACTCCATATATAAGTGCAGATATGTTCAAATAATTATAGTATATTTGTGTCACTGCCATCGAAATTACTCAATATTTACATAAATTTGATAAATTTAATTATGATATTTTTGAAATAGAACCATAGGATAAACATTATAACGCAACGAATTAATTTTTTTTTTTTATCGTTATTTTAACAATATACTCATAACGTTACAGTATTTTTCAAATTCCGTTTCAAAACGAAACGCTTAACGTTATGAAAAATATTTTCCGTTTTCCAACACTTGATATAAATTCTCTATTTATAAATTCGATTTTATATTAAAATTATATTTTTTTGTTGTGTTTTATCTCATACACAAAACAAAGTAGCACATTCTTTAACCCAAAACCACAGACTCAAACCAAATTACATTGATCCCAACCCAATATGACGAAAACCAAAAAAAAAAACAAAAAAAAAACGATCAAGAGAGTAAAATTTAAATTATATTCGCACAGTGATAACAAATGAGATTTTTTTCCCTCTTTATTTTTGTGTAAATAATAATTTTTTCCTAATTTACCTAGAAATTCTTTTGATTTTAAAGTGATACAAGAAATTTACAAAAAAAATTTTTTCATAAATAAAATATTAAAAAAATAAAAATAATTTTTGTAAAAAAAGTTGGCAAAATTTATTTTTGATATTTCAAAAAAATTTAATAAATTTACAAAAAAAAAAAAAAAAAATATTTAAAATGCGAAAAAATAAATATAATAATTACAAAAAATGAAGAAAAATTTAAACAAAAAAATTTTTTGTTTATAAAAATTATTTTGAAAAAAAATCTAAAGCGCCAGGTGCAATATTTTTTTTTTATATTTTGTTTATAATTATAAAAAAAAAGCTACATATATTGAGACAAAAATATAATTGTATCAAAAAAAAAAAAACATTTAGCAATAAAAACATAAAAAATAAAATTAAAAAAATAAACGAAACGAAACAAAAAAAACATGCATGAACAAAAGGAAAATTGTAATTAGAAAAATTAATTAAAGATTATATTAAACAAATTTTTAATAAACCCAACGAACTGTATAATAATATAGAAGGCTTAAGAGGTTAGAATTCGTGTTCCGAGATCTGACAGCGTCTCTGGGGTAAAATGACAGTTGGCGGATATAAATTTTATTCTTAAGCCATGTTCACACTATTTGCTGTAATAATGGAAGTCGTGATGTCACTCGTTATTCTCAAATTTTTTATTGCACAATTTATTTATTTATTTATAATTAATCATAATTCAAATAATATTTTAATTTTTTCTTAGAAAGCAATAAAAAAAATTCACAAACCCGAATGACGTAACGATTGCCATTATTACACCAAATAGTACATAGACTTAATTAGTAAATTTATATACGTCAACTGTCATTTTACGATGTTGGGACTAAGCATTTATATGAAAACATAACCTCTTTAGGCTTCTCTATATTATATAGTTCGTTGAACTAAACCATTCGAAACACAAATCCCGTTTCCTTAAACCCCCCCCCAAAAACGGTATCTCAAATATTAAAAACACATAAATTGGAGGTTGAAAGATTTTTTGTTTTGGGTTAAATAATTAAAAATTGTATGTTTTCCTTCCAACTTAATATATTTATCTCTTTCTTCATTTCAAATTTACCGTTATAATATAAAACAACAAAAAACCACAAAAACAAAAAAACAAAACAGAAAAAATTAATTTTTAATTTTATAAAACAGAAAATTTTGTTGGGAAGAGAAACAGAAAGAGAGAGAGAGAAAAATAAAATATGACATAAAAAGTGATATATAAAAGTGAGACAAAAAAAATACAACTGTCAAAAAATATTTAAATTTAAATATCTGCGTTATTAAGGTTTTTGGTTTGTTTATTTTATTTTTTAAAATTCAATTTCTTGAATTTCTGTACTTTCACCCATTTGAATGCTACTACTTTTAATTGAAGTCAATGATGATTGAATTTTATGCGATGATGTTGAACTCACCGATGATGACGATGAAATTGATGATGTTTTTTGGGTTGTCATTGATTTTTGTTGTACAACACTTTGTTCTAATTGACTTTGGCTACTAATTGCCTTTTCAATAGAACCAGTTGCAGTCTTTTCAAAGCTCATCTATAAATGTTTTGGTTTCGGTGTTTTTTTTTTTTTGGTTTTTGGTAATTTTTTTTTTTTTTTTTTTTTTGGTATTGGCGTGAAAAAAAAATAGAATTGCGTGTATATAATTTTATTTTGCCATTTTTTTTTTTTGAGCATAATAAGAAAAGCATTAATTTTATTAAATATAGAAAAGAAGTTACATCACAAAAAATTTAGTGGTAACCAAAAAAAATCATATAAAAAACAAAATTTCCAGATAAAAATTTTTCGGATTAAATAAATTAAAAAAGAAAAAAGAAAAACAAATTAAATTTGAATTTTGTAAGAAATTTTGCAGAAAAAAAAATAGAAAGAAAGAAAGAAAGAAAGAAAGAAAGAAGATAGAAACAAAAAGGAAATTCAATTTTGTTTTTATTTTTTAAACTCACCTCTTGAGAACTTTCAGCAATTGCTGTTGAACTTTTCTGGACATCACCGCTGCCAGAATTAGCCGTATTAGCTTCAGCTAATTCCATTGTAATAAATAATTTATTACACTATTTGGGCAGGGGGAAGGTGAATGGTAAACTGTTCAAATAAATATATTTATGATTTGTTTTTTTGTTTTTTTTTTTTAAAAAAAAAACAACAAAGATTATTTAAGTCCAATATTTATTTTCTTTGAATTAAACCAAAGAAGAAATAATCTTTTATTTTATATATATATATTTTTTTTATGCTATTGAAATTTCAGCAAAATATTTTGCAACAAAAATTCTATAAAATAAAAAAAAAAAAAACAAGAAAATTTTTATATAAATATATTTAAATTTTGTTTTTAAAAATAAATTAAGCGCAAACCAAAAAAAAAAAAATATATAGAAGCAATTTAAATATAAAAAAAAACTTTATTCCGAATGAACGAAATTGGGCAATGAATGAACCATTTTATGGTCCATTAAAGGGCCCCGATACAGCATGTTGATCAACATATGTTTATGTGCTTTGGTTAGCTTACTTAAGAGCTAGTTTACTTGTCCCACAAACGATTAAATTTCACCACTCACAACTCAACCAAATTGATCAACATGTGCCCCTATTATTATTTAAGCTATATAGAATGAGTGTTTTAATAAAATGTTAAAGTATCTCATCCACGTTTGGTGTTGAGGGTGAAAAAATGTTCCCCCTCCCCCCCAGATAGTTTTTAGAATTGGCCCAAATTATATATGGATTTAATTCTCATAATTTGTGTGGTACAATATAATGGAGGACAATGTGTAAAATTCTAGATATACTATGCGTCTGTACTACAGGTTTTATGAGTAACTCAGGTTATGTTTTCATATGTATTATAGAAAAATGAGATAATGATGATTTAGGGATAGTTGAGTTTATGAACTATACTCATACAGATTATTTTGATCTATTGAATCCATGAACCATACACACATACACATTGTGTGTCCAAGGAAAGAAAATATAAAAAAATAATAATAAAAATTTATAATTGGTATATAATAATCTCAAAATAATATAAAAATGTTCTATTGAAAAAGCTCATATTTCAAATCTTATACTATATAAACATTATGGAGCCAGAGAAGAATATATATTTATATAAATTTTGGCTAAATAACAAAAAAAAGATAATTTAGAACAGCTGCACACCACATAATTATATAATATATATATATTTTTTTTTAATGTAAATATATTCTATTTTTAATTATTATTTTGCTGGTTAAAAAAATTATTTTTTTTAAAATAAATTTTTGAGATTGAAAAAAAAAAAAAAAAACGAAATTCTATTTTCAAAATAAAAATACACATATAAACAAATAAATATTTATATTATATAAAAAAATATGAGATTGTGTGAGAAATGAAATAATGTAACAGCCAAAGAAAAGAAAAGAAAAATTAATTCCTACAGAGAGATAGAGAGAGAGAGAGAGATAAACGATTTTATAAGCCTATACTTAAATATTATTCTAGGCTCAAACCCAAATTTTTATATTTTATATATTAATCTTTTTATAATTGATGTGTTTCTTATTTACGCTCACAATCCAGTCTGATCAATCTGAAACTTTGTTCTTATTTCTGCTCAGATCAATCTGATCAATCCTGATGGCTGTTTCTTATTTCAATTTCAGATTAGTCAGAGATTGATTTTTTTTTTGGTCGGAGGAATTTTTTCAGATTTTTCAGATTTATTATTGTTTGTGGCTAACTTTGTGCTTGATTATGTTGTTATGGCTAAACTAATTATCAGATTGCAAGAATTTGTTTAACCAATTTTTTTTTTTTGAATTATTTATATTTTTTTTTTTGTAAATTAATAATAATAAAATATTGTAAAAAGTAATATTTAAATGAAAAATATTACACAAGTTGTTATTTAAATTGAAAAATAATTTCGTAAATTTGAGAATTCCCAGAGTTGCGTCCAAAATTTTCATGTGACCCGGCAACATTGTAGAATTTTTTTATCTGAAAAAAATCTGACTATTTCTCATATTTCACTAGACAGATTAATCTGAATTCAGATTTTAAAAAAAAATCTAGTCAATCCACAGATTTAAATAAGAAAAACACCAAATATGTACTCTTCTTTCAGAAGAAAAATTTGTGTTCGAACACTTGAATATGGTTCTGAACAATGTGAGAATTGCACAAAAACAAAAACGAAAATAAGATTTTTTTGGAGTTTCTTGGGGACATTAGCCCCCCTCTGGCAAATATTTTATCAATGAAAATTATTTATTTTCTTGTTGTGTTGTTATCAAAGATTTTTGATATCAAAGATGGAATTTGGGAATGGTTTTAGTTAACAATAAAACATTTATGTATGTGTGGTAATTACAGTAAAACAAAAAACAAAAAGTTATCACAATTAATAATAGGAAAAATATATAAAGGAAATTTTTTATTACAAAATTGACAGTATTAGACAATTGAAAACAAAAACAACCAAAAACTATCATCTCTTATTATTTGAACATGACGCAGAACTCCAAACTATTCTCTCACCTCTTGGTTTCATCTATTACCTTGTTTCCATGACGAGTTGAACTCGAGTTCAACATAAATTTAATTATTATGAAATAAAAAAACCTGTTTTTATATCGTCTTGCCAGAACTGTCAGTTCAACTCAACTCAACTCGAGTTTTTGCATGGAAACGACTGGGGTTGAAATTTGAATTTTTTCAACTGAACAATAACTCAACTCAACTCCGTGCATGGAAACATGGTATATATCATCTATATAAAGGCCAACCATAATGAACTTAATGAAAATTAAGAAAACTTTCGATATTTTTTCCTCAAGTTATCGAAATTCGCTGTCAAATTCCTTCTTTAGGCCATAAACAAACTGATGAAAAATTCAGAAATCACAAAAAAATATATTTTACAAATATCCAAAGTTTGAAAGTGACAAACGTAAAATAAATTATGTGTTATTTTTTCATTTTCATTATGGATGCGCCATGGATTTTATTACAACAAAACCAATTTTCTTAATTTTTCTTAAGGTTTTGTACGATTTGCAATCGCCGCGCGTACCATCATTAAGTTTGAACGAAATTTTTGAGAAAAGTTAACCGAAAGTCAACTTAATTTTTGTAAAAGTCTATTTCGGTCATTCCGCGTATTTTATCGTACACCATCTTAAGTTTTGTTAATTTTCATTAAGTTCATTATGGTTAGCCCTTTATTAAAATAGCAAGACGGAATTTTATTTAAATCATTTATTTTTCCAAAATAAATTTTTGTTAACATTGAGAATTGGAATTGATTTATAGGCGAAATTGAATTGAATAGAAGAGGAACACTGAACTGAAGTTTTTTTTTTTTTTAAATAAGGTTTGATAGTTTTTTTTTTTTGTAATGCGAAAATAAATTAAAAACAAAAATCTCACAGCAAAAATTAAAAATATTAAAAAAAAAAAAAAAAAAAAAATTTACTTACTTAATTATAATAACTAATAAATTTTTTTTTATGTTTATATTGTTTATCGTTAATTTTTTTTTTTTTTATAAATATTATTTTATTTATTGTTTTTTTTTTTTCACCAGCAAATTATTGTGTCTCCCCTCCTAAATAAATAAAATATTTTTAGATTTTAATTATAGTATTATTATTATTGTTTTTTTTTTTTTTTTTTTTTGTTAACCCGATCGTATATTAAATTTAACATAATAAATTATGATGTCACTTGGGAACAACACTATATTTATTATGTATTTAAATGTGTACGTCACTGTACAATGACAAAATCTACCATATATATATATATATATATGTATGTAAATCAGGGTCCGGAATCTCTACACATCCGAAAAGTGTTCAAATTACCGAGAGGAGTAAAATTACTAGATTTCAGACGCAATCACTATAGGATTTTTTTTTTTTAAACAAAATATTCGGATGTTTAGAGAATCCGGGAACCCAAGAATTTTTGACAACCCAACTGTCAAATAAATGGTGATATATTTTGACACAGGATCAAGGACACTATGACAATGATTCAATTATGGAAATTATTAGTCTGGAAGGTATATATATGTCATTTGGAAGTGTGCATATTCGTCATAGAGGAGGTCATTGTGCATTCATCATCTTATGCACATTTTTATTTAGCATCTATATGGTACACACACACACACTTCTATATATACATATATGTGATCTCATCTTAAAACCACCGATTTCGATTTTCCTGTTTGGTTTTTCTTTCTGTCCCGGTTTTTTTTTTTTTTTTTTTAGTTTTATTTTCCAATACTTCCTCCTTCGATATGCCCAATAATATTCAATATCTGCGATATGTGTGCGTACACATTTGTGTTTGAATGTGTATGTGTGTGCAATATTTATTGCACATTATATTTCCCAGACAATTTTCTACTTTAATTTTGCTTTTGATTAATTTTTTTTTTTTTTTTTTTGTTAGGCTAAAAAAAGAATTTCTGGAAATTAATTTCTTATGAGTTCGGGGTTTGATTACGGGTCGTTTTAAATTGACTCTAACAATGATAAAAAATGGATCATATAAACGGCGGTGGCGGCGGATATAATTTTCTTGATTAATAGAATTTTTATTACGTAATTTTTTTTTTTAATTATATTTTATTATTTTTCATAATTTATTTCCTAATTCGTTTTGTTGGTTGTTTTTGTGTTTTTGTTGTATTCGATCCGTCGACCGATTTTTGGAGAATTTCACCGATTTTCACTTATTTTTTTTTACACGATTTTCTATAATTATTTTTTTTTTTTTAATTAAATCGAAAATTCGAAAAAAAAAAAAAAAAAATTATACCAAGGAGAGAAATTTAATTTTAGAAAATTTTAAAGAGAAAATTTTTGATATTGGGAAAATTGAAAATTATGCCAAAAAAAGTTTTTTCGATTTTTTTTTTTTTTTTTTTTAATTTTTCTCTATTTTTTTTTTTTTTAATTTATTTTATTTAATTTATATTTTAAAATCGCGATCGACACATTTATTAATGTTTTTTTGATTTGTTGTTATAATTTGTGGGTTTGTGTGTGTGTGTGTGTGTGTGGGAGATTTTTTTTTTTTTTTTAAACCACTTGGTTTAATTTTTCTCTTTGTCAGCCCCCCTCCTCCCCCTCTCCTATTTTCTTGACACGGTTTTATCAATTTTTTTTCTTTTTTTTTTTTTTTGTAATTCAATTAATCAATTTTTTTTATTTTTTTCAATAAAATAAGTTTGAAAAATTTATTATATATTTACACACTGTTAAAAAAAAGAACACTGTTTCCAAAAAAAAATTATATTCCCAACAGAAAAAAAAAAAAAATTGTACAAAAAAAACTTTTTTTTAAAAAAAAAAAAAATTTCTTTCTTCTTTGTTATATTCTTTAAAGGATGGTTTCGTTTCGTTAAGCGTCCAACTCTAGACTCAATTTTCTTTTAAAAATATAATTTTCATATAGTCCCAAAAAATAAAATAAAATATATATATAACACAGAAAAACCGAAGAACTATACAAAAACAATGTGATATATATATATATATATATATATATATATATATATATATATATATCTATATTTATAGATAGAATAGATATTTATAAGTAGATATTTTTAATTAATGTACATAATATATATATATATATAAAAAAAAAATAAAGAGGAGATTTATTTTTATATATTAAAAATTTAACACAAAAATTTTGAAAATTCCCGAACATTTTTTCCCATTTTATCCGACCCAAATTTTCCCACTTGTATTTAATTTTCTTTTTTTTTTTTTTTAATAAATTAAAAAATTAGGGAAAGGAAAATCCTTTATACATTATATATTGAATTTATAGATATCATTTTTTTTAATTAAGGAATGATAATATAATTATTTGTGATAATTATTTAATTTAAATTAAATCTATTTATTAATTTATGAGAGAGAGAGAGATAGAGAGAGCAGAGGAGACCCGAATTAGATTCTTGCAATTATAAATTACAAGAAATTATTTTTTCTTTAAATCTTTATATTAATTTGATACCAAAAATAAACGGAATTTAACAGGCCGTCTCCATTCGCCATGATAATTTCCATTTCCATTTCCATAGCAGTTTCCATTTATGGATTTCCAACACACAAACAAAAAAACTGGGCATATTTCATGGACTGAAATATTATTCGCAGGATCGTCGATAGCCAGCTCCGGGCCCAAGGAAATATTCTAACCTAAAGATATTTCTTAAAAAATTATTTTAATACCAATAATTAATACCAATAATTATATGTATATATAGGAGGTAGAATTCCCTGGGCCCGAGTGCTAATGTGCCCTTTATTTTTTCTGCGTCAGTAAATTATTTATTATTTAGTTTCATGCATATAATTCACAGTCACTATTGGGAAAAAATTTATATAAAGGTTTCAAGTCGATTTGTTTTTTTATATATATATATATATATATATATGTGTATATATATATATAAAATTGAATATTTATCTACTAGTGAAAATTATAGTTATGCTTACTCTTTACTTTAAGTGAATTTAAAAAAAAAAAAAAATCGACTTGAAACCCTTATATAAATTTTTTCCCAATAGTGACTGTGAATTATATGCATGAAACTAAAAATAAATAATTTACTGACGCAGAAAAAATAAAGGGCATCTTAGCACTCGGGCCCAGGGAATTCTACTAGCTCTCCCCCACCCCCCCCCCCCCCCCCTCTTGTCTGGCTTGATTATTCGAAATATCATTTGAAATTTGTATTACATTTTTTGATTTTTCAACCGTGTAAAATTGTTTTGTATTGGTAATATCGAATATTGTGAATACAGAACGAAAAAGTCAATTAATAAATTAACCACAATATGAAACCAAATTTACAAATTAAACCACTTTCGGCCAATTTCTTTTTGACATATATACGCCCATAAACTTATCCATAAATGGACGTCCATAAAGTTTGCCATTTATGGAATGGCTGATGGACGGGTGGTCTCTATTATCCATAATTGTTTCCATTTCCATTTCAATTTCCATTTATGGACAACATCATGGATTATGGAGACCCCGTGTAATATATTAATATTATATATTGATAATATTGTTTAAATTTAAATATTTTAACAAAAAATTATATAAATAGAATTTAATTTAATATAATATTTTTGATTTCATAATTATTTAAAATTTCATTTAAATATAGTTTTATTTATTATATATATTAATTTTACATTATTTACAAAATCATATTTTTTTAAGATTGAAATGCTTGGGAACCTTACGTCACCTTAATCTATATTTTGTGACAAGGCTTTTTATTTCCACAAAAAAAAAACTATGATTTTCCTTACATTTTTTTTTTTCTAGTTTTCTATTGCATTTTTCCACTCGAATGCTTTTGTGGTTGGTTTTAAAGGATGTAGTGGCCGAAACAGCTCAAATGCCACCAATGTTAAGAGCGCCGCTTGTACACTCCACCAACATCTCATATTTTCCCTATAGCACACATCGATCAACACCTTTTTTTTTTTAATGAACGAAAGAATGAAGGTAAGATCTATTTCAGTATGACTCCGTCAAATTTAAGAAAAAAATACTTGCTTTTTGTGATTGTAATGAGCTGGTCTTCTTAGCAATATTAGCTATATATAAGGCTATTTATATAATTGTTTTGATTAGAAACATTTTATTGTTGATCTAAAGTTGGTATTTTTATACTGACAATAGATCGTTATTTAAATAGAGCATTCGTAAGAGAAGTCTTCTCCATTGGTAGAAGCATTTAAATTTAGCAGCTTATTAAATTAAATTTAGCAGGTTCCCAAGCATTTAAATTTAGCAGCTATATTAGGTGATTTTTTGTATGCAGGAAGTCAAGGTAAATCATTGTAATGCAAATAATATTTTATAGAAATTTCTAGTTTAGAATGAGGATGGTCTTCCATTCCTCTTGTTTTTTTTAAAATTGATTTTTCTCTTATATTCCCATTATTTTTGTAATATACATATTTTAGATTCCTTTTATTACAGATTAACCTACTGTAGTATATATATAATTACAAAATTCTAAAATAATTAATAAAATCATTCATCACTATCATTATAAATCTATCCTTTTCATTCCTCAGGGAAGCAATATCTTATACGATCAATAAAATGATCGTATAAGATATTTCGGGCATCAAGAAGAGCTGTTATTTATTTCCATTTTGATGTGGCTCATATTTAATGTCGGTCTTTCTCCAATTTTTTTAGAATCATTAATGCATATTTAAATCTATATATATATGTACATATACATAATAAAAAAAAAACAAATATGACTAATTTTAACTGACATCTTAATTATCTTAAATGGTAGAATATCAAGCAAAAACGATTCATTAAGAATATTATTTAATAATTTTATGTTAGATAATCAGAAAAATATGGGACAGTCAAAGGAATTTTTTTATGTATATATAAATCATTTGAACCAATTTAATATACAGATAAATATCGTGTAGGGGAGATGTTGGAAAATTCTAAAAAGACCTTGGTTCACATCTTAATAGAATTTTTATGGAGTATGCGTATTAAAAAAATACACAAAACTTATGTTCATCATAAATCATTTTTGTTAGTTTTTATATCGTCAGTTTACCACAAAAGTTAGATGAAGCATTTAAGTGACAATAATATAAGAATACACACATATTACACGTACTTAAACTATGTATGGAAAATAGTTACAACAAATGCGAACGATCCTCTTGCGAGGATTTTGCGTGACGAATAATAGAATCTCCGACTTCTCGTATAATGAATGTAACAGCGTAGTTACGAATTAATTAAGTTACGACAAAACGTAACGCTTTTGTTACAATTACTTTCAAAGTTCTGTTGTTGTTGAAGTGAAAATTGTTAAATTAAAATGTACGACTTTATTAATTTTTCATCGAAAGATTCCATGATTGCCCCAAAAAAAAAATGAAATTTACTGCTCCCATACATTTTATATGGAATGAACTTTTTATTTGACAGCGCGCTGTAGTGTGTTGCCGTTGCGTATGTTGAGAGTAAATCGGTGGTTAGAAAGAATAACACTCGGAAAACTTTACGTTTTCGTTACGCAAAGTTCAGAGGGTGTAACATTATCAAATGTCAATATAAATGTCAATTTATTTATATGAACAAAAAAAAAACAGAATGTAAAACAATATAAAATTAAAATTTTAATCTATAATCAATATATTAATTAATTAAAAACAAAAAAAATGAGTTCGTTTTTAAGAAACCTTAAATATATGTCAAATAATCGTGAAGAACAATTAATTAAAGATAATTTAATAAAACAATTAAATGAAAATGCTAAAGAAATTCAATTAGATTTTAAGAAATTATCTAATGATGATGGTAAATAAAATTAAATTTTTTTTAAATTCAATTTTACAAATAAAACTTTGTTGTTCGTTTTTTTTTTTTTAAATAGATTGTATGGAATTAACAGAAGCTATAAATTCATTATGTACAACATTAGAAGCAATATTTTTGCATGGCCTTAAAGATTCATTTTTATCAAATACAATTAATGTAATATCATATGGTGATATTGATCGTCGACCAAATCCAAATTTTTGGCCAATATTATTAATATTTTTACATGCCCATACAATTGAACAAGTAAATATATTTATTTAATATATATTATATATATAAATTTATATTATTTAAAGTTTTAAATGACTTACATTTGATGTTATTTGAGGCACCTTTAATATCAATAAACATCCATAAGGTGATTTCCTTCACTGAGAATGATTTTTTAATAATACATGTAACGCTGTGTAGGGCTAAACCCATCCTACGTCTTTCATGAACGATATGATTCTTGCTAGCTTAATTTTACCAGCCTCAGTTAGATTCATTAAGAAGTGATTATCAAAGTGTTTGATTTTTTTGTATTTCGTACTGCCATTCTTGCTAGCTTAATTTTACCAGCCTCAGTTAGATTCATTAAGAAGTGATTATCAAAGTGTTTGATTTTTTTGTATTTCGTACTGCCATTCTTGCTAGCTTAATTTTACCAGCCTCAGTTAGATTCATTAAGAAGTGATTATCAAAGTGTTTGATTTTTTTGTATTTCGTACTGCCATTCTTGCTAGCTTAATTTTACCAGCCTCAGTTAGATTCATTAAGAAGTGATTATCAAAGTGTTTGATTTTTTTTATTTCGTACTGTCCGGGCAATTGCACAACAGGTATTCTTCCTCGCAACTTCTGAAACAATGTTTAACAAATTTAGCCTTGATGTGTGTTTTCTCAATAGAATATGACCTGTTGCCACTACGGTAAATAATCTGAGATAAGTTTTATTCAATTTAATTATTTCTCTTGTCTTCTTTGGTATATGAAGATTAGTTATGTTTTATGCTCACATCGGGCTATTGAATCCAAAATAAAATTATAAAAAAATTTTATGTAGAGAAATATTATATATAACCTTAAAATAACTCCGGGTTTTCAATAATTCTTTACAGTTTTCTCCATAATTCTTTCTGTTTTCTTGTATCAGTAGTTTTTTTCTTTTGATTAAATCCTTGAATTAGAAATAAATTCATAATTATTTTATTATTTTATTATTTCTAGATTGAATCATTATCACAAATAACAACAGATGTTGGTAAATGTCGTTGTTGGATAAGACTTAGTTTAAATGAATCAATATTATCATCATATTTAAATATAATACGTAAAAATTCAATATCATTAAAATCATATTATAAAAAATATTCATTTTTAAAAGATAATGATATTATGGATTTAGCTAGTAAAATATTAGAAAGTATTGAAACAAATATTAATATTAATTTACCAATAAATTCAACATTATTAAATCAATGGAATAATTTATCATTACAATTATCTGGTATTTGGATACCACCATTATTATCATGTCAAGTATGTAATATATATACATTATTATAAAAATTTAATAAATTTAAATTATTTAATATTTATATAATATAAAAAAATTTATAGATTGCAAGTGGAATTGATGTAGCAAATTCAATAACAGATTCAATACCAACACCACAACCATTAAAAACTAAAGAATTTTTTTCAGAATCAATATCAAATTCACCATTTATTAATCAACAAATCCAACAACAACAACAACAACAACAACCAACAACATCATCATCATCATCATCATCAATATCAATGAAATCAACAACAAATATTAATTCAGATTTAAATGAACATGAAAATTTACAATTATTTTTAAATAAAATTGATCAAATTAATGATATTGATGAAAAAAATAACGAACCAATAAATAATAATGATGATGATAATCAATATAAAGTAAATAATTTAAATTGTAGTTGGTCTGATGAACATCAACAACAACAACAACAACAAAATTTAAATATAAATGAAAATATTAATTGTAATAAGAATAATAATAATATAATTAGTCGTTCTAATAGTATAACAACATCAATAAATTCAACAATTATATCATCATCATCAACAGCAACAACAAAATTAAATAATGAACGTTATAGTTATAATACATTATTAATAAAACATGAAGAAAATAATCGTATTAAATCATCATCACAATTATTTAATATACAAGATATATGGGAATGTTTTGAAAATAGTTTAAATAATCATCATAATTCTATTATTAATAATGATAATGATAATACAACAATAATAAATTCATCTGAACATGAAGAAAATGAAGAACAAAATGATGATGTAAATATGTTAATATGTATATATTTTAATTTCAGTTAAAAATCCGTGATCATATTCATCGTTAATGTATTGTACCAATTGCTCAAATTCTTCCACGATAAAATCGTCTTCCACACTTTGGGTAAATGGGTTTCATTGTATTGCATGACCAGCAATGGAGTTGTCGTCCTTCCCAAGTGTGTGACCATTGCCATTTCCGTCTCCTGATCAAGCTATCTTATCTTTCATCATGACCTGTTCTTCTCAATACAGTTCTTCATTTTGAAATTTAGTTCGACCAGAATATACGGAATAATTATAGATGATATTAAACGAATAATGTTCTTCATAAACTTCTCGTTTTTTTTTTATATATATATAAAATATTTATCACAAAATTGTACAAAATGTAATCATATTTTTTTTATATATAATTATATTTTATTTATATAGAATTTAGAATTTGAAATTGTAACTAAATCAATGGTTGATCAACAACAATTTACAATAATTGAATTAAAAGAAATGATTGAATCATTATGTAAATTATCACGAGAATATGGATTATCTAATCAAGGATTTGTATGTAAAATATGTGCTCATCCATTAGGAATTGGTTTTGCTAATGCACAGTAAATTAAAAAAAAAAAAAAATTACTTTATATTATTTATTTAAATTAATTTTATATTTATAATTTTATATAGAGTTTGTGCATTTACTGGTAATTATTATTGTGAATCATGTATATCATCTGAACAATATATTATACCAGCTAAAATAATATATAATTTTGATTTTCATCGTTATACTGTATCAAAAAGAGCTGCAATATTTTTAAATGAATTTCAAAATCAACCATTTATTGATTTTAAGGTAAATTATAAAAAAAAAATTCAGTATATACATATATATATATATATAACTCAAATTTTTCCATTAAAAAAAGGAAACAATTTGAATTTAAAATATTATATATAGATATAATGAAATTTTGTAAAAATACTTAATATTAAAATTTTTTAATATTTCTATTTTTTATTTTATTTAAAGATATTAAATCCTGATATATATCAAGCATCTGATGAAATGGCTAATTTACAATCATTACGAATACAATTAAATTTTATACGTGCATATTTATATACATGCTGTGAATCAACAATAAATGAATTAAAAAAATATATTAAATATAAATTATATTTATATGAACATATACATCAATATACAATTAATGATTTAATAATAATACAAAATGGACAATTAGAACAATTATTATATAAATGTGTTAAATATGGTGAAGAACATATATTAAAATGTAATTTATGTAGTGTTAAAGGATTTATATGTGAAATATGTAATAATCCAAAAGTATTATATCCATTTCATATAAATACAACATTTCGAGTAAATTAAAAAAAAAAAAAAATTTCTATAAATTTATAAAAAAATTTAATTAAATAAATTTTTTTTTTTTTGTTTTTATTTTAGTGTCATGTATGTGGTGCTGTATTTCATGATAAATGTTTAAATCAATCAGAACCATGTCCAAAATGTGATAGAAAACGTAAAAGAGAAGATTTACCATTAATTGAAGCTATACATATGCTTTAAGAAAACGAAATAACACAAAAATTAATTGTATATAATAATTGCAAAAATAAATTTTATAATTTAAGAAATTAGTTTTTATTTTTATTTTATTTTATTTTTTTATACAATAGATAAGATTTACAAAAAAAAAAAAAAAACAAATACTTTTCATAATTTTTTTCTGTTGGGGGGTGAGAGACATATTATTAGCAAGCTAAAAAAAAACCTAGTCCCTTTACATTATTTAATTAATTTGTAACTTCAATATCTTATAAAAAAAAAAAAAATATTATATAATTAAACATAAAAATTTAAATTTAGTTTTTTTAATTTATTATTTCTTCTCAATTTGTTCTCAATTGATAATCACCATTTTGGGTGATATATCGTACCCAAGGTAAAGCTTGATATCCACTTTTTTCAATAATCTTTAAATAACGAACCTAAAACACAAGAAAAAAACAATAAATTTTTGGTATTGAAATTGTTTTTTTGGTGGTTATTTCATTATACCTGAATTCCAGATGTAGTAAAATATGGTATTTCAAATTTTACTTGAATTGGTGGTTTACCTTCAGAATCTTCACATTCAACACTTGGTAAACCAAAATGTGCACGCATTAAATATTCTTTACCACCCTAAAAGTAATGTAATATTAAAAATAACATAAATATTTATAGAAAAAAAAAAACAATATCTATTTACTGGAAATGATTTAATTGTCCAAGTTATTGCATTTTGTTCTGGTGCATATTTAACACTACCAATAGTTGTTTTAAATTTTGGTGAATCAGCATCACCTGGTACTGGTATTACAATTTCAACATTATTAGCTGTTGAACGACGTTTAAATTGTGATTTAGCTTTAATCATATATTCAACACGACTATGGGCATGTCGTTCAATAACAGATTCAATCCATATTAATGGTTTTACATGTGTATTTAAACGATATGACATTAATTCAAATTCACCATCTGGTGGTATAAATGATATTGTACGATCATTTTCAAATCTAGATAAACGTACACATTGATGAAATTTAACATCTTCTAATTCAACAGATTTTGATTTACCACGTCCAGTACTTTCAAATAATACTTTATCATTTAAACCTAAACGTAATTCTGGCATACCAGATAAATATACACGCATTTTAATTGCACCAACAATTTCACTACGTAATACATTACCATTTGCATTTGCCAATAAATTAACAGATTCAATAACATCTAAAAATACTTCATTTTTACGATATTTAATACCTTCAGAACGCCATGATACAGCATTTGTTACAGCCATTGGTATACGCGGTTGTATTTCTAATTTATGTCCTTCTTGTGTTATATATTCTTGTAATATTTTACTATCTGTTGTTTGTGGATAACCAAAATCAATTAATTCATCTAATAATTCATATATAACAACAAAATTATCACGTATTGATTCTTCTTCTAATTCTTTAAAATATTCAATAAATACTTGAACAATTTTATGTAAAAATACAAAAACTAATACAATATTTGCATTTTTACGTGTTACTGATACAATATATAAATTATTTGTTTTAATATATGCAAATGTACAATCATTTGTTTGTAATATTGGTGTTATTAAACCTTCTTCTTCCTTTTCCATTAATAATGGCATAAATTTATCAATTACAGATAAATCTATATCACCACGATAATTACGTGATATTAATACCTTTGAAAAGAAAAATTATAAATACAAATTTATTTTAAATAATAATTAATTGATAAATAATTATATTTACCTTGCCCTTAACATCAAGAATATAAATAGCTGACGAAGACATAGTTATGACAAAATTAATTGGTTTCTTTTTTATGTTGTTAAATATTTTTCGTAGAGAACATAAAACACACAAATATATATATAAAAAAAATGTTCGCCCAAAATTAAAATTATTAAATATTTTAATTTTTGTATTTGTTTTTTTGTTTTTTTTTTTTTATTATCTGATCTACACTAAACGAAAACGAAATGAACAAAAAAAAAATTATCTAAAAAAAAAAGTAAAAGAAATGTTGTAAATTTTGTGACATTTTAGACACGTCAGGCAATATTTGTCATATGAAAAAATCGATCTGTCATTCTGCCATCATAATAATATGCTGTTCACACTTAGCTAGGTATTTTTTTGACACACTTGAGTAGGCATTTTAAAGTGAAATTGCAATATGGAAGTATTGTAAATATCTTTTCGTGTTCGTGGCATTTATGAAATAGCTAAATTGCTATTGCATTTCAATGAAATAGTTAAGTTCATAGAGTTAAATATAAAAATAAAGTAAATGTGATTCGATTTACAAAAAAATACAAGTTTGAACAATATTTGCAGTAGTATTACATTACATATAACTATTTGCTTGTGGAATGTCATGAAATGATATTTGCAATACTTCACTATTGCAATTTCACTTTAAAATGCCTACTCAGGTTAATTTCGAAGGGACAGTGCTACAAAAACTTAAAAAAACAAAAGAAAAAAGTCACAATTGTTGACAATGATTATTGCATCAGAAAGCGATAGAACGCGCATGTAAAGAACATTGTGTAAGTCCACCATAATATTTTGTATGATAAGGTAGGGAACATTCATTGTGATGAAATTAATTCCTAACATAATGTCAAATCAAAATATAATTAAAATCCGTCGTACCTTTGATATATTTTTCTTAGAGGCTGAGAAGCTGCGCCTGCGGCTATGTATAATCCAATAAGAAATGTTCGATTCGAATTGGATATTGGATGATATGATAAATTTCTTATTCTAATTGAGAAGCTCCGCCTGCAATTGAACATTAATCCAATATGAAATATTCAAATTGGATATGATAAATCTGTTTATTATAATTATTACACTTGCAATAAAATTTATTTTCTACCCGTTTATTTTCTTTTCTATCACTTATTTTTTATCCGATCTAATTTTCTTATTATAATATTACACACTTAAATAAAATTTATTTATTTATTAAATTTATTTATAGTTTATTTTCTACACATAAATAAAATTTATTTATTTTTCTACCCGAGCGAAAGTTGTAAGTTATGCGCCATTTTATTGCTTTTTTTTTGCAATTACGCGCGTACAACAAAACTACAACTTCATCTGTAGAAATAGAAATTCCAACATTCGCCCACCATAATGAAACGATTTGAAAAAAAAACCGTGGTGAGACCTGAGACATGGTTATGTCAGATTGCCAGATCAGAAAAGGTCGTAAATTTTCTAACTCGGGGAAAATTAAGTTCCATCGGGATAAATGCATTTAAATAAAGTATTGTATAATGAAAAACAAATATACTTTATAAGACAAATGTTTGACGGAAAAAGTTTGAGAAGAGTTTATGCAGAAAAATATTAACTTTTCACAATTTTCAAAAATTTTTTTTTGTTATGTGAAAAAAAGCTATAGGTGTTTTGTATAAGTATAATGTACAGGATGATCTGAAGGATAAAAAAACAAAGATTTAAATTATCAAATTATCTGGTATATAAAATGTTTTTTTAATAATTTTTAATATATTTCTTTATATTCAAATTCAGTCAAATTTTTTTGTTTATATAATTTCAGTATAAAATAATTACATAAATGCATTTATCCTGGATCTCGGATTTTTTTATCGAACTACACTTCTCCGAAACTACAAATATTCTTCTCACCACAGTATTTTTTGTCACCCTCACCATAGTTAAGGTAGGTGAAGGTGAGTTGAGTTGAGTTGAGTATGGTTATGGTTGTGGTTGATTTATTGCCATTTTCCAGACCCAGTTCCCCCCATTCCCACATTATCATTCCAAAATTACCATTCCCTTCCCACATTACCAATTCAATTCCCCCTTCAGACGTATTTATTCTTCTCGCGGGCGCGTTCGTTCATATAGTTTCTTTAATATGCGCGAACGAATTTCTTTTTATATACTCGGTCGGTCGGTAGATTTTAATAAAATAATTTTAAAAAAAAAATGCAGTTATTAATTTAATTATTAATTTAAAAAAAAATATATATAAAAATGTGAAATGTAATAAGAAAAAGTGTTCCGTAGTGAAAATTATTGTGCAATAAGAAAAGTAGAAAAAAAAGCCTCAAAATGGCGTCCCAATTTTGTCTTCGGTAAAAATTTAATGTATTTCATATTAGAATTTAGAAATTTTCCTCAGAAAGTGAAATGTGAATTTTTTTATTTTAATTAGAAAAAGTTAAAATTTATGCAATAGTGAAAAATATAGTGCAATAAAGTAAAAAAAAAAATATATAGTAAAAAAAAAAAGCCTAAAAATGGCGCCCCAATTTTGTCTTCGGTAAAAATTTAATGTATTTCATATTAGAATTTAGAAATTTTCCTCAGATATAAAAAAGTGAAATGTGAATTTTTTTATTTTAATTAGAAAAAGTTAAAATTTATGCAATAGTGAAAAATATAGTGCAATAAAGTAAAAAAAAAAATATATAGTAAAAAAAAAAAAGCCTAAAAATGGCGCCCCAATTTTGTCTTCGGTAAAAATTTAATGTATTTCATATTAGAATTTAGAAATTTTCCTCAGATATAAAAAAGTGAAATGTGAATTTTTTTATTTTAATTAGAAAAAGTTAAAATTTATGCAATAGTGAAAAATATAGTGCAATAAAGTAAAAAAAAAAGCCTAAAAATGGCGCCATATTTTTTGTGTCTTGATTAAAAAAAAAATCAATTTTTTTTTCTGTGCATTTTTTTATTGGATTAGGCCCAAAGCTGCAGCTCAACTAGAATAGAGTTATAGGCGAAAGAAAATACCAAAGGTAGATTTTTTCATTATATATTTTATATATAAAATCTGAAATGAATTTCATCGAAATGAATGTTCCCGCCCATATAAAAAGTTATTATGGTAGAGTTATACAATGTCCATTTTGCATTTCATATTATACGGTTTCGTTATTTCAAAATTCATATATGAGCCGTTGATTTTGAAAGTGGCATAAGTAACTTTTAAATTATTTTGAGATACTTGAAATATTTTTGCAATTGTAGTGTTTACAAGTAAAATTTCTCTGGACGCAATAATACATAATTTTGCAGGAATTTAAACAATAAATCAATAAAACATTAAAAAATCATACATATTTCTAATCATAAATAGAATAGAATAAATAATTTCAGAGATTCAATTATAATTGTTCGCAAAAAGTGACTTATGCCACTTTCAAAATCAACGGCTCATATATTTTTATAAAGCAGAGACATAAACCAATTATTTAAATTTATATAAGCAGAAACATAAACCAGCCATTTGGAAAAGGAGTAACTATAGTTTAGAGACGAAATTTCTTTTACCAGTAGATGGTGTATTGTATTTTCGGGCATCGAAAAATTTCAAATGCGCCACCTATCAATTTATTGCATATTTATGAAGTAGAGACATAAACCACTTGTAATTTATTTTTTTATGTCTCTTTCTCTTTTATTACAAAATATTTAGTTTACAAGAATACAAGTAGATGGCGTGTTTTTATTTCGGCATATATTAAAAATGACAAAAGCGCCACATATATTAATCATCATTAGTTGAGTTTATTATATATAAGATATCATGGACGAAATAATACATAATTTTTTATAGAGTGTTAATTTGTAATACCAATTATTATTATATTATTATATTTTTGTTGGTGATGATGGAAATTCTTGATATTTATGAGCAATTTAAAGTAATATTATTTATATAATAACCAACCCATTTTCACTTCCCCTCTATATTAATATTTTGTTTTGAAATTTTAAATATTTTTTTCAGTGTTTTTTGTTTTTTGATGGTCACCGTATTATTTTTTTTCTTTTAAAAAATTCATTCCATTAAATTATATTTATTATTTTTAATAATAATAATAATAATAATAATTTTTTTTTAGTTTTTTTTTTTATTCTGAACGGATGTTATAAAATATAAAATAATAAATTAAATTCAATATTAATATATATAAAATATAATCTAAAAGGAGAAGAAGAGAAATTTATTGTATGGTAAAAAAGCTGCGCTGTGGTGGACAACAAAAACAAAAATTGACCAAAAATCAAAAACAACGATTTTTTTTTTTTTAGTTTAGTTTATCTTGTTAAGATATACAATAAAAAGTATTTTTTTTTTGTATTTGATCTTATAATAAAATATAAATCATTTAGCCTGACCCAAAGGGGTAAACACAAAATGCAGACGAGACACGGTTTTATTGTGTGTGCATTGATTTTTTTGAAGTCGGGAAATTTTATATAATATTATATTATTAATTAATGTGACCAGATATTGTTGGGATTGTAAATGAATTTATTTTCTTATCCACTCTTTTTTTTTTATTTCTATTTAGTAATTTTGTTTAAATTTTAGAGGGGGGGGGGGGGGGTGGTGTGGTTGGTGATGGGGACGACATATTCGAGCTTTTACACACACTATATGTTTTTAGGTTGCAAAGAAGGTGCAAAAATTGAATATACATTATATACTCTTCGAAATGTCAAATTTACTTTGCATACTCTGGATCCAAACTTGAACAATAAACAAACATGTTTGATCAACATTTTTCGGTTGAATAGCAGATGCATATTATTGTGTATATTTAACTTATGACGTGTGTAGCTTATTATATAATATTTTTGATTAATTTTTGGGAAGGTGAAACAATCTGGTCACTCTGATAATTATTATTTTTATATTTTAATTTCTTTTGAAAATTTCGGATGTTTGGCTTATAAGTTCGTTATATTTTTTATTCTCTTATGTTTGTTTTTTGTTTTGTTTTTTGTTTTTTTTTGTTAAATTGTCACTGACACATTTTGGAATATTTAACATATATACTATAGTATGTGCTACTGAAGATTAGCTAAATTTTAACGCGATCTCCAAACTCTCAATAATTGTGTAGAGATAAAATATTGTGAAAAAATATTGTGTAGAGATAAATTTTGACGTCTACGGCTATGTTTCGGAATCGATATATATTCCAAGTCTAAATAAATTTTTTTTCACTCATTTTGATATTTTAATTTTTGCAAAATTTGATTTTGTTTTTTCTTCAAACGTCAAAATTTCACGCGAAATAATGTTCAGTACATTATTTCACGTGAAATATTTAGGGGAGACTTTTGACAAGGCGCCGATTTTTCCTGCTTTTAGTAATCTTGAGTAGCGTACTACTTCAGCGAAATTTCGAGACAATTCGTAGCTGAGCTAAAATTTGTATGGTAATTTGCCCTAATCGCGAGTAGCATATTGGCCTTATTATTGTCTTAAAAACGCTTTTACTATTATACTAAATAATTATATTTTCAAAGAATTTTGTTTTATTTGAAATTAAATTTTATTGGTTGATTTTGTGTGTGTGTGTGGGGTGGGAGGAAGTTTGTTGCTGTTTGGGCTACCAACGTGTGTCTGATGTCTGATGTCTGAAACACGAGGTCAAAAGGATTTCTTCAAATAATCCACAACAGTTTAAAACACGATAACAAAAAAGTCCTATGAGAAACTACGAAATTATTATAAAAATCATTAAATCTCATAAATATGAAACTAAATTAAATGTTATGCGCGCGCGCACGCACCTTTCTATAGTCAATGATCTCTTCTCTTCTTTTTTTTTGCTTTGTGTATTATCCTTTTTTTTTTTTGGTTTTTTTTTTTTGTTAATTTAAGTTACGTTAACGGATGTACCGTTATATTTGACAGCAAAAAACGAAAAAAAAAAAAAAAAAGACAAACACAAAGTAGCATCATTAATGAACCCGGCAAAATTCTTTTGTATTTATTATGCGACACAATGTTTTTTTTTTCTGTTTGTTCTTTTTATGTGAACGAATTTAAAAGTTTTCACATATTGTTTTTTTTTTTTTTTTTGCCAAGTGATTTGTAGTTTTATTTTATTTTAAGGACATTTTCTGAACAAAAACGAATAAGAAGAAGAGTTGATTTTCAAAAGAAATGGAATAATAAACAATACAATATTTATTATTATTATTATTATTTTTTTCTTGGGATATTTTGAAGCAACAGATTAAAAAGATTTTTTTTTTTTTTATTTTATTTCTTATTTTCTTTTATTGTTTATTAAAAAAAAAAAAATTTATCAAAACTTAATTTTATCATATACATACATACATATATATATATATATCCGTAGACGACGGTATCTATGTATATACGCAATAATTCTTATAAAGCTGCCCATACACAATTACAACATCATGTTGATAAATTTTGGGGTTTTCAATTTAGTAGACATGTTGCCACACAATTATCCAACATGTTGATAAACTTTTTTTTTTTTTTCCAACATGTTGTACACAATTACAGCATGTTGATAAATTTTGGGGTTTTCAATTTAGTAGACATGTTGCCACACAATTATCCAACATGTTGATAAACTTTTTTTTTTTTCCAACATGTTGTACACAATTACAGCATGTTGATAAATTTTGGGGTTTTCAATTTAGTAGACATGTTGCCACACAATTATCCAACATGTTGATAAACTTTTTTTTTTTTTTCCAACATGTTGTACACAATTACAGCATGTTGATAAATTTTGGGGTTTTCAATTTAGTAGACATGTTGCCACACAATTATCCAACATGTTGATAAACTTTTTTTTTTTTTCCAACATGTTGTACACAATTACAGCATGTTGATAAATTTTGGGGTTTTCAATTTAGTAGACATGTTGCCACACAATTATCCAACATGTTGATAAACTTTTTTTTTTTTTCCAACATGTTGTACACAATTACAGCATGTTGATAAATTTTGGGGTTTTCAATTTAGTAGACATGTTGCCACACAATTATCCAACATGTTGATAAACTTTTTTTTTTTTTCCAACATGTTGTACACAATTACAGCATGTTGATAAATTTTGGGGTTTTCAATTTAGTAGACATGTTGCCACACAATTATCCAACATGTTGATGAACTTTTTTTTTTTGCGAGCACAGAGATGAACGAAATTAGACGAAATTTGTTGTATTAAATTGAAGAAACTTTAATAATAATGTTAATTTTAGAAAACGAAAGTGGATCAAATTTTGAGTGGGAAGGTCAAACAAAAAAAAAGAAACGTTTTTGTCACAAATGTAGAAAAATTAATTTCGGATAAAATTGAAGGGGGGAAACCTTTTTAATTCCATTTCGGAAGAAGTGGCCCTGATACTTTTGTGAGCAACTGTATCTGGGGGAAACTAAACAAAATTCAACAACAAGTGTTGATCAAACTTTTGATTTTACTTCAATATACATATTTGGTCGACACAACGCTATTCAACATCAACATTTAACCAAATTTTGATTAACGTGTATGGACCGATTAAGAATTTCATTTAAATAAATATATGTACCTAGTCATCAATTTTTCATCAATTTTTTTTTTTTTTGGAATTTTCAACTATATAACACACTGACGTACATAGAAACATGATAATAATATTGATTGTATATATAACCAACTTAATTACACAACCTCTAACCGGTGTTGATGGGAAAATTATTTCATATAATATAGTTACATAGCAACAGCAGCTCGTCAAATACAATAAAAAGGATAATAAAATTAATTTAATGGTATATAATATACAATAAAACACATCACCACCACACCACACCAACCAATACCCCCCACACCTCCCCCTACAAACTGATTTTGAATTTTTTTTTTTTTTGTCTTATGTGATGTGGTTCAATTCTTTCAAATATTCTCGTTTCCATTAATGAGCATAATTTTTATTATTATTATTATTTTTTACTGGATCACATAATAAATCGACAACATAATAATTTTTAAAATTGATTTTTTTTTTCTACAAAAGAAAAAATGGTAATAAGATAAAATAATAATAATTAGAAGAGTAACTACATAAGTAAAGTTAAAAAAGAACGTGCCGAATTTATTATAATTTATTTGAATTTTTTTTTTTTTTTTTGTTCTTTGGGGTTTTTTTTTTTTTCTCATATTTTTTGCAGTTCATGCGGCAAAGAGTTTATTATATTTCGTGGTTTATACAACAAAAAAAAAACAGAAAGAAAAGAAATCATAAAATCATATTTTCGTATCGGAAATTATATGCTGATTTTAAAAATTTCATAAAACTTTTAACAATGTATTATAATTTTAAAAATGATTATATATATAACAAATATTTATTCCATGGATCGCCAGATCAATTGTTCAATTATTGATATTTTTATTCAGTATCACCTGAATAAATTGGATTTTCTATATATTTTTTTACAGAATTTGGACCTGTGGATCAATGAATATACCAAAATTTCTTTTTATTTTCGAGTATTTGGACCTGTGATCCCTGTGGATCACTGGATAAATTAAAATTACTATAATTTTTTCAGAATTTGTAGCTTGTGGATCACTAAATGCATTTAATTTTTCAGAATTTGTACCTATGGATCACCCCACACACACACAAAATTTCTATTTATTTTTCAGAAATTGTACCAGTGGATCACTAAATGCATTTAAGTTTCTATTAATTTTTCAGAATTTGAACCTGTAGTCCAAGTGGATCACTGGATAAATTAAAATTACTATTTATTTTTCAGAATTTGCACCTGTGGATCACTAAATGCATTTAAGTTTCTATTAATTTTTCAGAATTTGAACCTGTAGTCCAAGTGGATCACTGGATAAATTAAAATTTCTATTTATTTTACAGAATTTGTACCTGTGGATCACTAAATGCATTTAAGTTTCTATTAATTTTCAGAATTTGTACCTGTGGATCACTAAATGCATTTAAGTTTCTATTAATTTTTCAGAATTTGAACCTGTAGTCCAAGTGGATCACTGGATAAATTAAAATTTCTATTTATTTTACAGAATTTGTACCTGTGGATCACTAAATGCATTTAAGTTTCTATTAATTTTTCAGAATTTGAACCTGTAGTCCAAGTGGATCACTGGATAAATTAAAATTTCTATTTATTTTACAGAATTTGTGCTTGTGGATCACTAAATGCATTAAAATTTCTTTATTTTTTAGAATTTGAATTGAATTAAATTAATTTTTTTATTTATTTTCGAGTATTTGGACCTGTGATCCCTGTGGATCACTGGATAAATTAAAATTACTATTGATTTTTCATAAATTGTACCTGTGGATCACTAAATGCATTAAAATTTCTATTTATTTTTTAAAATTTGAACCTGTAGTCCAAGTGGATCACTGGATAAATTAAAATTTCTATTTATTTTACAGAATTTGTACCTGTGGATCACTAAATGCATTAAAATTTCTATTTATTTTTTAGAATTTGTGCTTGTGGATCACTAAATGCATTAAAATTTCTTTATTTTTTAGAATTTGAATTGAATTAAATTAAATTTTTTATTTATTTTCGAGTATTTGGACCTGTGATCCCTGTGGATCACTGGATAAATTAAAATTACTATTGATTTTTCAGAAATTGTACCTGTGGATCACTAAATGCATTTAAGTTTCTATTAATTTTTTAGAATTTGTGCTTGTGGTTCACTAAATGCATTAAAATTTCTTTATTTTTTAGAATTTGAATTGAATTAAATTAAATTTTTTATTTATTTTCGAGTATTTGGACCTGTGATCCCTGTGGATCACTGGATAAATTAAAATTACTATTGATTTTTCAGAAATTGTACCTGTGGATCACTAAATGCATTAAAATTTCTATTTATTTTTTAAAATTTGAACCTGTAGTCCAAGTGGATCACTGGATAAATTAAAATTTCTATTTATTTTACAGAATTTGTACCTGTGGATCACTAAATGCATTTAAGTTTCTATTAATTTTCAGAATTTGTGCTTGTGGATCACTAAATGCATTAAAATTTCTTTATTTTTTAGAATTTGAATTGAATTAAATTAATTTTTTTATTTATTTTCGAGTATTTGGACCTGTGATCCCTGTGGATCACTGGATAAATTAAAATTACTATTGATTTTTCAGAAATTGTACCTGTGGATCACTAAATGCATTTAAGTTTCTATTAATTTTTCAGAATTTGAACTTGTAGTCCAATTGGATCACTGGATAAATTAAAATTTCTATTTATTTTACAGAATTTGTACCTGTGGATCACTAAATGCATTAAAATTTCTATTTATTTTTTAGAATTTGTGCTTGTGGATCACTAAATGCATTAAAATTTCTTTATTTTTTAGAATTTGAATTGAATTAAATTAAATTTTTTATTTATTTTCGAGTATTTGGACCTGTGATCCCTGTGGATCACTGGATAAATTAAAATTACTATTGATTTTTCAGAAATTGTACCTGTGGATCACTAAATGCATTTAAGTTTCTATTAATTTTTCAGAATTTGAACCTGTAGTCCAAGTGGATCACTGGATAAATTAAAATTTCTATTTATTTTACAGAATTTGTACCTGTGGATCACTAAATGCATTAAAATTTCTATTGATTTTTCAGAAATTGTACCTGTGGATCACTAAATGCATTTAAGTTTCTATTAATTTTTCAGAATTTGAACCTGTAGTCCAAGTGGATCACTGGATAAATTAAAATTTCTATTTATTTTACAGAATTTGTACCTGTGGATCACTAAATGCATTTAAGTTTCTATTAATTTTCAGAATTTGTGCTTGTGGATCACTAAATGCATTAAAATTTCTTTATTTTTTAGAATTTGAATTGAATTAAATTAAATTTTTTATTTATTTTCGAGTATTTGGTCCTGTGATCCCTGTGGATCACTGGATAAATTAAAATTACTATTGATTTTTCAGAAATTGTACCTGTGGATCACTAAATGCATTTAAGTTTCTATTAATTTTTCAGAATTTGAACCTGTAGTCCAAGTGGATCACTGGATAAATTAAAATTACTATTGATTTTTCAGAAATTGTACCTGTGGATCACTAAATGCATTTAAGTTTCTATTTATTTTTTAGAATTTGAACCTGTAGTCCAAGTGGATCACTGGATAAATTAAAATTACTATTGATTTTTCAGAAATTGTACCTGTGGATCACTAAATGCATTTAAGTTTCTATTAATTTTTCAGAATTTGAACCTGTAGTCCAAGTGGATCACTGGATAAATTAAAATTTCTATTTATTTTACAGAATTTGTGCTTGTGGATCACTAAATGCATTAAAATTTCTTTATTTTTTAGAATTTGAATTGAATTAAATTAAAATTTTTATTTATTTTCGAGTATTTGGACCTGTGATCCCTGTGGATCACTGGATAAATTAAAATTACTATTGATTTTTCAGAAATTGTACCTGTGGATCACTAAATGCATTTAAGTTTCTATTAATTTTTCAGAATTTGAACCTGTAGTCCAAGTGGATCACTGGATAAATTAAAATTACTATTGATTTTTCAGAAATTGTACCTGTGGATCACTAAATGCATTTAAGTTTCTATTTATTTTTTAGAATTTGAACCTGTAGTCCAAGTGGATCACTGGATAAATTAAAATTACTATTTATTTTTCAGAATTTGCACCTGTGGATCACTAAATGCATTAAAATTTCTATTTATTTTTTAGAACTTGAACCTGTAGTCCAAGTGGATCACTGGATAAATTAAAATTACTATTGATTTTTTAGAAATTGTACCTGTGGATCACTAAATGCATTTAAGTTTCTATTAATTTTTCAGAATTTGAACCTGTGGATCACTAAATGCATTAAAATTTCTATTTATTTTTTGGAACTTGAACCTGTCATCCATGTGCATCACTGGATAAATTAAAATTTCTATAGAATTTGTACCTGTGGATCACTCAATGCATTTAAGTTTCTTTATTTTTTAGAATTTGAACCTGTAGTCCAAGTGGATCACTGGATAAATTAAAATTACTATTGATTTTTCAGAAATTGTAGCTGTGGATCACTAAATGCATTTAAGTTTCTATTAATTTTTCAGAATTTGAACCTGTAGTCCAAGTGGATCACTGGATAAATTAAAATTACTATTGATTTTTCAGAAATTGTAGCTGTGGATCACTAAATGCATTTAAGTTTCTATTTATTTTTCAGAATTTGAACCTGTAGTCCAAGTGGATCACTGGATAAATTAAGATTACTATTTATTTTTCAGAATTTGTACCTGTGGATCACTAAATGCATTAAAATTTCTATTTATTTGTTAGAATTTGAATCTGTAGTCCAAGTGGATCACTGGATAAATTAAGATTACTATTTATTTTTCAGAATTTGTACCTGTGGATCACTAAATGCATTTAAGTTTCTATTTATTTTTCAGAATTTGTACCTGTGGATCACTAAATGCATTATAATTTCTATTTATTTTTTAGAATTTGAACCTGTAGTCCAAGTGGATCAGTGGATAAATTAAGATTACTATTTATTTTTCAGAATTTGTACCTGTGGATCACTAAATGCATTTAAGTTTCTATTTATTTTTCAGAATTTGAACCTGTAGTCCAAGTGGATCACTGGATAAATTAAGATTACTATTTATTTTTCAGAATTTGTACCTGTGGATCACTAAATGCATTTAAGTTTCTATTTATTTTTCAGAATTTGTACCTGTGGATCACTAAATGCATTATAATTTCTATTTATTTTTTAGAATTTGAACCTGTAGTCCAAGTGGATCACTGGATAAATTAAGATTACTATTTATTCTTCAGAATTTGTACCTGTGGATCACTAAATGCATTATAATTTCTATTTATTTTTTAGAATTTGAACCTGTAGTCTAAGTGGATCACTGGATAAATTAAGATTACTATTTATTTTTCAGAATTTGTACCTGTGGATCACTAAATGCATTTAAGTTTCTATTTATTTTTCAGAATTTGTACCTGTGGATCACTA
Source organism: Empis stercorea (assembly GCA_949752835.1). Taxonomy (NCBI): domain Eukaryota; kingdom Metazoa; phylum Arthropoda; class Insecta; order Diptera; family Empididae; genus Empis; species Empis stercorea. The sequence continues at coordinate 2,611,352 of OX457090.1, read as the reverse complement.
AATGCATTATAATTTCTATTTATTTTTTAGAATTTGAACCTGTAGTCCAAGTGGATCACTGGATAAATTAAGATTACTATTTATTTTTCAGAATTTGTACCTGTGGATCACTTAATAAATTAAAATTTCTATTTATTTTTTAGAATTTGAATTGAATAAAATTAAAATTTCTATTTATTTTCGAGTATTTGGACCTGTGATCCCTGTGGATCACTGGATAAATGAAAATTACTATAATTTTTTCAGAATTTGTACCTGTGGATCACTAAATGCATTTAAGTTTCTATTTATTTTTCAGAATTTGTACCTGTGGATCACTAAAATGCATTTAAGTTTCTATTTATTTTTCAGAATTTGTACCTGTGGATCACTAAATGCATTATAATTTCTATTTATTTTCTAGAATTTGAACCTGTAGTCCAAGTGGATCACTGGATAAATTAAAATTTCTATTTATTTTTCAGAATTTGTACCTGTGGATCACTTAATAAATTAAAATTTCTATTTATTTTTTAGAATTTGAATTGAATAAAATTAAAATTTCTATTTATTTTCGAGTATTTGGACCTGTGATCCCTGTGGATCACTGGATAAATAAAAATTACTATAATTTTTTCAGAATTTGTACCTGTGGATCACTAAATGCATTTAAGTTTCTATTTATTTTTCAGAATTTGTACCTGTGGATCACTAAATGCATTTAAGTTTCTATTTATTTTTCAGAATTTGTACCTGTGGATCCCTAAATGCATTAAAATTTCTATTTATTTTTTAGAATTTGAACCTGTAGTCCAAGTGGATCACTGGATAAATTAAAATTTCTATTTATTTTACAGAATTTGTACCTGTGGATCACTAAATGCATTTAAGTTTCTATTTATTTTTCAGAATTTGTACCTGTGGATCACTAAATGCATTTAAGTTTCTATTAATTTTCAGAATTTGTACCTGTGGATCACTAAATGCATTAAAATTTCTATTTATTTGTTAGAATTTGAATTGAATAAAATTAAAATTTCTATTTATTTTCGAGTATTTGGACCTGTGATCCCTGTGGATCACTGGATAAATGAAAATTACTATAATTTTTTCAGAATTTGTACCTGTGGATCACTAAATGCATTATAATTTCTATTTATTTTTTAGAATTTGAACCTGTAGTCCAAGTGGATCACTGGATAAATTAAGATTACTATTTATTTTTCAGAATTTGTACCTGTGGATCACTAAATGCATTTAAGTTTCTATTTATTTTTCAGAATTTGTACCTGTGGATCACTAAATGCATTATAATTTCTATTTATTTTTTAGAATTTGAACCTGTAGTCCAAGTGGATCAGTGGATAAATTAAGATTACTATTTATTTTTCAGAATTTGTACCTGTGGATCACTAAATGCATTTAAGTTTCTATTTATTTTTCAGAATTTGAACCTGTAGTCCAAGTGGATCACTGGATAAATTAAGATTACTATTTATTTTTCAGAATTTGTACCTGTGGATCACTAAATGCATTTAAGTTTCTATTTATTTTTCAGAATTTGTACCTGTGGATCACTAAATGCATTATAATTTCTATTTATTTTTTAGAATTTGAACCTGTAGTCCAAGTGGATCACTGGATAAATTAAGATTACTATTTATTTTTCAGAATTTGTACCTGTGGATCACTAAATGCATTATAATTTCTATTTATTTTTTAGAATTTGAACCTGTAGTCTAAGTGGATCACTGGATAAATTAAGATTACTATTTATTTTTCAGAATTTGTACCTGTGGATCACTAAATGCATTTAAGTTTCTATTTATTTTTCAGAATTTGTACCTGTGGATCACTAAATGCATTATAATTTCTATTTATTTTTTAGAATTTGAACCTGTAGTCCAAGTGGATCACTGGATAAATTAAAATTACTATTTATTTTTCAGAATTTGCACCTGTGGATCACTAAATGCATTTAAGTTTCTATTAATTTTCAGAATTTGTACCTGTGGATCACTAAATGCATTTAAGTTTCTATTTATTTTTCAGAATTTGTACCTGTGGATCACTAAATGCATTTAAGTTTCTATTTATTTTTCAGAATTTGTACCTGTGGATCCCTAAATGCATTAAAATTTCTATTTATTTTTTAGAATTTGAACCTGTAGTCCAAGTGGATCACTGGATAAATTAAAATTTCTATTTATTTTACAGAATTTGTACCTGTGGATCACTAAATGCATTATAATTTCTATTTATTTTTTAGAATTTGAACCTGTAGTCTAAGTGGATCACTGGATAAATTAAGATTACTATTTATTTTTCAGAATTTGTACCTGTGGATCACTAAATGCATTTAAGTTTCTATTTATTTTTCAGAATTTGTACCTGTGGATCACTAAATGCATTATAATTTCTATTTATTTTTTAGAATTTGAACCTGTAGTCCAAGTGGATCACTGGATAAATTAAAATTACTATTTATTTTTCAGAATTTGCACCTGTGGATCACTAAATGCATTTAAGTTTCTATTAATTTTCAGAATTTGTACCTGTGGATCACTAAATGCATTTAAGTTTCTATTTATTTTTCAGAATTTGTACCTGTGGATCACTAAATGCATTATAATTTCTATTTATTTTTTAGAATTTGAACCTGTAGTCCAAGTGGATCACTGGATAAATTAAGATTACTATTTATTTTTCAGAATTTGTACCTGTGGATCACTAAATGCATTTAAGTTTCTATTTATTTTTCAGAATTTGTACCTGTGGATCACTAAATGCATTATAATTTCTATTTATTTTTTAGAATTTGAACCTGTAGTCCAAGTGGATCAGTGGATAAATTAAGATTACTATTTATTTTTCAGAATTTGTACCTGTGGATCACTAAATGCATTTAAGTTTCTATTTATTTTTCAGAATTTGAACCTGTAGTCCAAGTGGATCACTGGATAAATTAAGATTACTATTTATTTTTCAGAATTTGTACCTGTGGATCACTAAATGCATTTAAGTTTCTATTTATTTTTCAGAATTTGTACCTGTGGATCACTAAATGCATTATAATTTCTATTTATTTTTTAGAATTTGAACCTGTAGTCCAAGTGGATCACTGGATAAATTAAGATTACTATTTATTTTTCAGAATTTGTACCTGTGGATCACTAAATGCATTATAATTTCTATTTATTTTTTAGAATTTGAACCTGTAGTCCAAGTGGATCACTGGATAAATTAAAATTACTATTTATTTTTCAGAATTTGCACCTGTGGATCACTAAATGCATTTAAGTTTCTATTAATTTTCAGAATTTGTACCTGTGGATCACTAAATGCATTTAAGTTTCTATTTATTTTTCAGAATTTGTACCTGTGGATCACTAAATGCATTTAAGTTTCTATTTATTTTTCAGAATTTGTACCTGTGGATCCCTAAATGCATTAAAATTTCTATTTATTTTTTAGAATTTGAACCTGTAGTCCAAGTGGATCACTGGATAAATTAAAATTTCTATTTATTTTTCAGAATTTGTACCTGTGGATCACTAAATGCATTTAAGTTTCTATTTATTTTTCAGAATTTGTACCTGTGGATCACTAAATGCATTATAATTTCTATTTATTTTTTAGAATTTGAACCTGTAGTCCAAGTGGATCACTGGATAAATTAAAATTACTATTTATTTTTCAGAATTTGCACCTGTGGATCACTAAATGCATTTAAGTTTCTATTAATTTTCAGAATTTGTACCTGTGGATCACTAAATGCATTTAAGTTTCTATTTATTTTTCAGAATTTGTACCTGTGGATCACTAAATGCATTTAAGTTTCTATTTATTTTTCAGAATTTGTACCTGTGGATCCCTAAATGCATTAAAATTTCTATTTATTTTTTAGAATTTGAACCTGTAGTCCAAGTGGATCACTGGATAAATTAAAATTTCTATTTATTTTACAGAATTTGTACCTGTGGATCACTAAATGCATTTAAGTTTCTATTAATTTTCAGAATTTGTACCTGTGGATCACTAAATGCATTAAAATTTCTATTTATTTTTTAGAATTTGAACCTGTAGTCCAAGTGGATCACTGGATAAATTAAAATTACTATTTATTTTTCAGAATTTGCACCTGTGGATCACTAAATGCATTTAAGTTTCTATTAATTTTCAGAATTTGTACCTGTGGATCACTAAATGCATTTAAGTTTCTATTAATTTTTCAGAATTTGTACCTGTGAATCACTGAATAAACTAAAATTTATATTATAAAATATAGACTATATTATTATTATTACTATATTTAATATTATTGACGGTTTTTGTTATTTTTTTCTTGTATCATGTTACCACATTGATAACATTTTGTCTAAACCACAATCCGAAAATACGAAAAACTGATCCATAAAAATGTCTATTTTTTTCTTTTCAATTTCTTATTCATTAATAAATTAAATAAATATTTTTGCTTCTGTACTTACTTTTTTTTTTACCACAAAATTGAATAATAAATAATAAAAAATCAAATTGTGAGAAGAGAACACAATAATTAGAATTTAAATTATGAATGAAAATGTTTTTTTTTTTTTTTTTTTGTTATCTTATAGTTTGACATTTTACACGTTTAACATTTTTATAAAAAAAAAAAAAAAAAACACCTGACTGGATCAGTCCATAAGGTATTTTTATTTTGATCCAACAGCCAGAAAGTATAGGAACTAGGTCTATCTTTCTTATGATGTTTTCTCGACATTCTAAACTTGCAATTTTTTGTGGATCTATTTAATAAATTTTGTGGATCTATTTAATCTATTGTATTTGGATTCATTTCATGAACCACACAAATTCTATTCTCTCTGAACGCGCGGATAAAAAAAATTATATTTATTCCAAATTAAAGCTAATATATTGGATTTTGTGTAATATATAAGTGAATTATCAGCAAATTTGTAACTCCGACACTCCTCAACATCAGGCAAATTCAGAGACTCTAGACTAGTCAGAGGAATTTGAAATCATTCTTTCGGACAATCATTTCCTAATTCGATCATATATACGTATAGAATGTGCAGTAGAGAATTTGATCCAACAGATCTTCATTAATCAAAATGATTCTCTAGAAACCATGAAATGCGTGAAAGAGATATATAGATCCTACACACATGGACTATGAGGTTTGCTCTTGAAGAGAGTGACACAATAGAATTTGAATTTATTTATTTTTTGAAAAATAAACCATTAAAAAAAATTCTATTAACGAATTTTTTTTTTTTTTATGCAAATTTATTTTCTATAAAAAATTTATGTAACATATTTATGTATATATATATTGTACATATATATAATATTGATTTCGAAGATTGATGCTCTGATGTATTTTTTGTAATAAAAATTCTAAAAAAAAAAGGGGGAAAACTATGTAAAAAAAAAAAACGAAAAAGAAGAAACATAAACAAGTTGCACTAGAACAAAAGCACAATATAACGAATTTTTAATCGATTTTTCTATATATATATACCTAAAAAAAATAATAATAAAAAATGTTGCTGTGGATACTCGCCTTTTTTTTTTTTTTTAAAAAAAACTAAATAAATATAAGAATATGCAATTTTTTTTTTGTTTTATTTAAATTTTATTTTTATTTTTTAAATTAATTCAACAAAAAAAAAATGAAAAATGAAAAACAAAAAAATGTTAAATTTATGTTAACGAATTTCAGAGTTGTTAAATAATGGATTTTAAGATCTGCTCTCTGTATTATATATCATTACTCTTTTTTGTGTAATATATAAATTTATATAATCATAAAATCCAGAATTTACAGGAAAAAATAGGCACACGCAGCACAGTTCCCAGCAAACGTAGAACTACTTCTACAAGTAGGTACTACAAGAGTACGCCGGAAAAGTACTTTTCTTCCAGTGAAGTTCCTTTTGTTTGCTGGGTTATATCATTATATGGGTATAGTTATATAATTCCTTTGGTGTGTATTGTTGCGAACCAAAACCAAGAAATTCAACAGAAATTTTGAAATTCATCCGGTAGGCGGCGGCGGGGAAGAAACATAACAAGCAGTCGTCCCTCGTATAACACAGTACTTAGAGAACACGGTTTTGATATTACACGGTACAAAATTTGCGATTATTATAACACGGTTTTGATATTACACGGTACAAAATTTGCGATTATTATAACACGGTTTTGATATTACACGGTTTCGTACAACACGGTTTCGATATAGCACGGAACGAATTAACCGTGTTATACGAGGGACGCCTATATATACAATTTTATCCCAAAATATATAATTTTTTTTTTGCAGTTTCAAAATTATATATTAAATATTTAATAATAAGAAAATTTTACCAAAAAAATATGGGAGACCAAAAATGGAAGATAAAAAATTGCATGGTAAAATATAATTTTTGAAGCATCTGCGTAAACTATGATTTATATATTGACTATTTATCTGGTTATAAGATGGATGTACATTAAAATCATTTGACGTTTATTTGACATTAACGGAAAACGCTCAAATTTCAATTATGAAACGAATTTTTGGATTTGTTTCAATTTTGAAACGAATCCAAAATATGACAATGGAAAATAATTTGGAGAAATGAAAGGAACCTATTTATTTATACATTAATTTGTGTTGTGGTATACTAGCCGCGACTATTTTTGATATTCGAATAAAAAAACTATATTTTTTTTTATTTTTTTTTTGAGATATCATTTAATGTGTTTACCCTCGCATCACAATTTCAAATTAAAACTATTATTGAAGCGTTAAATTTTTTTTTTTATACGGTTCAGGAACATTAAATAAATATAAATAAAATGTATATATATATATATGTATATAAATAGTTAACAGTATTTTAAATGTTTCTTTTGTTTATATAGAATAAATTAACAAAAAAAAAAAAAAAATATATTTTAATTTTTTCGATTTTTTTTTTTTCTGGTTAATTTGTTTTTATTTAAAAATATCCCCCCCTTACACCACCTAACCCACCCCGGTTTTGGACCTACAAACATTTTGAAAAATATATATTGGTTTCACATAGTTGACCTAGAAAAATGGTAGCGCGACAGAGAATTAATCTCCAAATTTAGTAACGCGAGGAGACAGACAGAGATTTTGTGACGAGGACACAGACACACATTAGATAATTAATTTTTAATTTGCAAGATCAAAGCAAATAACCGGAAAAACTTATTGTGTGGAAATATTTGGATAGAGACGCAGACGACATACTCTTAGCAAAAGAACCGGATTGAAAATATTTTAACGGACTCTGAAATAAGCCGGGAAAGCAGAGAAAGTGTGACATTAAAAATCAACACAACTCAGGAAAATCGGGTGAAATATTTTACAAATGCTAGAGGCACATATTACATTCATCTAGGAGCGAAAGGGACACATAGTGTGTGTGTGTGTGTAATATATTTTTCTTATTATGGATTTGTAATTATTTAGAGGAACGATAATATCGATCTATCCGGCCCGGTAATTGAACGCTAACGACAATCATGTACCGCAGCATAGAGTACACATCATATATATACAAATTTCCTTGTTCTACGATTTTAAAATATAATGACTCCTTTTTTTTAGTTCTTTTACATAAGATATAAAGTATATATATATGTAAACGTATATGTATAATGTATTAAACATTATTGACGACTGGGTTGAAATGCCGTAGGTTTTTTTTTTTTTTGATAACAAGAAATACAAAAAAAAAAAGTAAATCTAATTCGATTCCTGTACATAAAAACGAACAGAAAAATATAATATTATATAAAATATTTTTTTTTTTTTTTTGTAATAATTAAGTTATGTTTACACTATGTAACATTCAGATAATTCATATTTTTTTTTTGGCCAACAAAAATTCTATCGCATCATTTATACACACTTAGTGTCGATAGTGTGATGTGAAATCCAACTGGATTTTTTTTACATCTGAAATCAGATTAAATCTGTCGAGTGTGAAAATATAAGAAAACAGTCAGATTTTTTTTCAGATCAAGAAATCTGCTACAATGTTGCCGGGTAAAATGGAAAATATTGATCGGCAACACTGGAATTCTCACAATTTACCAAAATAATTTTTCAATTTAAATTAGAATTTCTGTAATATTTTTTCAGTAAAATATTACTTTCTAGAATATTTATTTTGTTAATTTACAAAAATATGGAAATAATTAAAAATAATATAGTTTAAAAAAATATATTGAAAAATGAAGCTTAGCCACAACAAAAAAAAATGAAAAAAAATCAAGTACAGAGTTAGCCACAAACAATAATAAATCTGATAAATTCGGAAAAATTCTCCGATCAAAAAAATCAATCTCTGACTAATTGGAAATTGAAATAAGAAAACAGCCATCAGGTTGATAAGATTTATCCGAGCAGAAATAAGAACAAAGTTTCAGATTAATCAGATTGATCAGACTCTGGTCTGAGCGTAAATAAGAAACACACCAAATATTCCATGTTTGTTGTTCATAATTTATCATCATCAACGACACATAAATTATTATGACACATAATTTATCATTATCATCATCAACGACGAAGAAGAAGAGATCAGTTTTTGGCGTTTTCATTAACGTCAAATGATCTCAGTGTATATATAATACTGTTGAATTCATTTTTGTCTAGTATTTTTGAGACTAAATAGAACATTGACAGTAGGACAAATTGATAAAATTTATATTATTAACCAATAAAATATATAGTCGTATTAACGTCAAATGAATTGAAAATATTGTGATCCATTTGACATTTAACCAGAAACACGTCCCCCATAGTGTAAACTTCACTTAATAAAATATATTTAGTATTATATTCATTATATGTGTATTGTGTAGACGACAAGTTAAATGAGATAGGGTTAGTTTTTTTTGTTTTTTTTTTTTTGTTACTGTGAGAGGGTTAAATTTTTTTTTTTATTTTTTTTTTTTTAGGTGAGGGTGGGTTTGGGTTTCGTTATTTTATTTTTTGTTATTTAAAAAAAAAAAAAAATAGAGTTGTTAAGTTTATTGAGTGTCGATAGTGTCATATGTGAAATGCACTAAATTGACTGAGCTTTAAAAAGCGAATACCGGGGCAATGAAATATTATGTACATCAAGCAACGTAAAAATCGGCCTAGCAGTCAGCGTCCAATTGCAAACAATAAATTTTGACTAAAAAAAATTTACAAAGTTTTTTGATTACAACTCAAACTCAAAAAAGTTTTGTGATAACAACTCAAAATTTTGACTAAAAAATTTCACGCATTGCGTTCCCACGTAGCTAACAGTCATCTTCCCCAACCCCCCCGTCAATCCCGCCATCAACTTTTCCCTATTACAAAGCCATTTAGCTTTGTTGCAATAAAATAAGTTTCGCCTTAATGCGGAGGTAGTTATGGTTCCGGAATCCGTATAAAAAAAAAAATAGAATCATTAGACCCTAAATTGCAATAATAAGTGTGAGTAGGGTGGGGGGGGGGATGCCTCTCAAATAAAGGGAAAATTCAATAAAGAGAAAGTAATAATTACACATATATACTCAAAGTAATAATTACATTATATATTTATGGACAACTCTGGAAAATTTCTATACATATACATTTATTAAGTAATGTATTTCCAAAGTCTCGTTACACAAGTGATCAATAATTTCCTCGTCTTATCTTATAAGGACACATTCTCCGATGTGTGTATAAATATGTACATATATAATTTTGATGATGAGCATTGTGAGACTATGAAAAGAAAAAAAAAAAAGGATATATTAATATTATTTGTTGTGTATATAAAATATACACTCTACGATAGTAGTATTGGTGGGTAGGTGGGTGGTTGGAGGTGAATGGCGGATGGTGCTTTTTTTTATATTTGGGTAAGGGGTTAAATTTTGGTTTAAAAAAAAAAAACCATATAAGGTTTTTGCAACAAGAAAATTCGCAATATATTTTTTTTTCAAAGTATTACATAAGATGAAACATATACATAATGTATATATATATATATGTAAATGTAAATAGGACTTTTTTTGTTAGAGGATGTCGTCGTTTTTTTTTCTAATACGAAAACATTTCATCTTTTTTTTTTTTTTTTTGTCTTTGATTTAGAGAGAAATAAATGAAAAGGATTATATATGTGTATTAGGAATTTACGAAACGATGGAAGTGTGTAGTAAAGTGGTGGGGGGGGGGGGGGAGGTGGTCGGTTTGGTAGTTGTTGTATGTTCCATCATGACCCATAGATTTATATTTCTTATATATCGTCGTCGTTCAGTGAAAATTAACTAAATCCAAAATATTAGTTAAGTACCAGTTAGTGACTTTTCACTGTTTAAAAAATTAGATCAAATCGGAATTGGAAGGATTTTTTCCATAATACTCAATAATTTTTAAATTGTATATGTATCGGAGGACTTAGGGAATTTTCTTAGGTGATGATACTTTGAAATTTTAGTAATTTTTTTTTTTGTGTATACTTAACACATTTTCCCTAAAAATGGACTTAGTTAGTTTTCACAGAACGACAACGATATGTGTGTATGCAAATTTGTATTGTAATTATTTATTATTATTATATTCATATTCTTCTAGTAGGTGTACACGAAATGGGTGGGCCTAGTCATTTACACATCTCTTCTAGAGAGACGTTTTTCGATGACGATTTTATTTTCCGAATTTTTAGTAGGACTCTACACACTTAACAATTTTATATGGTTCGATGCTAAAATATATATGGGCTTTGGTTAGAAGTGTCTGTCTGTAATTCGTTTGTCAGCAAAATTTCGAAACATTCCGACTTGAGCCTAGACCATTCAAAATTTCTATATTATATTTACTGGTAAAGATGAAGAGAATAGTTAGTAATATACTTTAGAACACGATATTCGATCCATCGGCTGCGGAAATTTGAACTAACCACGACCACGCGCGCTCATTAACTGCCGAATAATTAATGTAGTAGACTTCAAACTTTTTCACAGGCTGCCAATTGAAATTAAATGGAATTATATATATGTATATAATTGGAAATTGAGATTTGAACTACAAAAATAAATTCGTGTGTGTAGAAGAGACTATGGTGTTAAAGAATCGTAGGGAAGATGGTGGGAAAAAGGAGAAATAGAAGGATTTGATCTGAAAATAATTACACAATTGACAAAAAAAAAATACATCAATTAATTAAAAATTACGCTGTCGCTTGCTAATTTACAGTTAAAACAGAAGAATTTTTTGATTTATTGAAGGAGGAGTTTCATACTTCACATATTGTTTGGTTGGTTGGTTGGTTGTACGGGGGGGGGGGGCGGTTGATTCTGTGTAACAATGGAAGACGGAATACTTAATTTATCACATCACATCGTTACTATTACTCACATCGTTATTAATAGACAAAAAAAAAAAATGGAAGAGGTAAAATTGTTTTTTCCTTTTTTTTTTTTTTTTTTTTTAAGATATAAATGGATCACGTCCCCCACCCCTCCCTCTTTCGTTATACACATTTACAAAATCTTAAGGAAAATTTCTTTTTTTTTTTTACATATTCAATTTTTTTTTTTGTTGCTTTTGGTATTTTTGTGTCCCATAAGATATTTTTTACCATATATACACAACATAAAACATAAAACATAAAAAAAAAAATGAATCTTATGCAAATGAAGAAAATTTAACAAGGGACTTTATATATATATCATATATGTAAAATATATATATATATATATAATGTGGGATAGGATCAAATTTACATTTTGTGTATTATATAAAGTTGAAATAATTTTTTTTTTTGGTTATTTTTCTTTATATGTGAAATGTGTTTGTTCGTGTGTGTGTGTGTGTGTGTAGTTTGTGGGCAGAAATTTATACAGCGTGATAGAGGGAAGGGAGGGTATATATAATGGGGGTATTTTTTAGAAGGTGGAGATAAAAATATGTGATTTTTTCTTATTTTTTTTTTTCAGTTATGGCATTCATTTAACATTTTTTCAAAGAAGTAAAAAAAAAAAAAAATTTTCATTTTCATTTATTTTATTTATATTATCTGTTACATTTTTGTTGTTGTTGTTGTTTGTAAGATGGTGAGGGGTTGATGAGGTAGAGAACGAGGTAAGATTGATTGGGAAATCTTATCGTTTTTTTTTACATTTTATATACATATATGTATGTATGTATATATATATGAAAAGAAAATGATATAAGGTAACATGCCTTGTTGTTGTATTTCTATATTTTTCTCTCATTTTTTTTTTTTTTTTTCTTTCTTTTTTGCTCCTTGTCACAAAATTTTTATGGTCAACAAAAAAAAAAAAAAAAACCAGGAATAAATTTTTTTATAAGTTTAAATTAAATTTTTCCTACCTCCTCCTCCTCCTCCTCCTCCTATGTACAATTTGTGCTCCGACCTCCTCCTCCTCCTCCTCCTATGTACAATTTGTGCTCCGACCTCCTCCTCCTCCTCCTCCTATGTACAATTTGTCCTCCCTCCTGCTCCTCCTCTGTACAATTTGTCCTCCCTCCTGCTCCTCCTCTGTACAATTTGGGCTCTCCCACTAATCTATTTCCTATATCATTTCTTGGAGCTGTGGTTGAGATTATATACAATATATATAATTCCAAGTGAACACGTTTCGAACCCATTTTCCCGAAAATAATCGCGCCACCATTTCTATATTGATATTATTGACTTAAAACGTCAACCGATAGCAGCAAAGGCGTTAAATATGATCACATAAATTAATTGCATTCGTATTTGTACAACACCGGGATATACACCATTTCGCTTAATTTTAATTAATTATTGTTTCCAAGTCGAAAGTTAATTAAATTTTTAATAAATTTAATTAAATATGCCCTGACAGTTCTTTTTGGATTACAAAAAAATTATTAGTAGAATTTTTTTTTTTTGAAAATGTGGAAATTTAAAACTAAATTTATACTCCCTCCTAGGCTAATAAAATTTATATAAAATCACCCGCAACGCCCTCTACTCCCTAACTACATATATATTACGCATCAGAGAATATTTTTCAATTTTAATATTTTAACCTTACAAAAAAAAAAAAAAAAAATGGATGAAAAATTATTATTTAAATTTTTAAATGAAATTAAATTAAATTAATTTAAATTTTTTATTTATTATTATTATTATTATTATTATTTATTATGAAATATTTTTTACACTTTGATTAATAAAAATTGAAGAAAATTAACAAAATTTTTGTGTTCCATGTTCCAAAGTTTAAATTAATAAATATATAAAATAATTTTTTTAATATTTTCAATTAGAAGAATTTTTTTCGTTTTTTTTTTTTTTTCTGTATTTAATTTTATAATATGACATTTAGTAAAAAAAAAAAAAATAATAATAATAATAATAAAATAAAATAAATAAAAATCTTTCCATTTCCGCCAATATAAAAATGAAAATCATTCAACAATAGCAAAAAAAAAAAAAATATACTATATAATTTTTATATTTTAAATTAAAGAATTAAAAATATATTTAAAAATTTACTAAATAATGTTGCGTAGCTGAATTGCTCTGCAATAGTTTCATACTTTAATTCTTCACATAATTTTTACTTATTATTCAATTTTTTGATTTGTCTTCTTCTTCCAATTCCCCTACAATATATTGAAAATTTAAGATTATTATTTGTTATTCAGTGCTGGGCACTGTTTAATTGGCCGACACAGATTGGTGCGAACAACTAACAACCCCTGCAGAAACTGTAAGGCATCGGGGCAAGAAGAAACCATCGAGCAGCTTCTTTTTGGCACTGTCCTGTACTCGCGAAAAGGTGATTATTGTCATTCTTCTTATAGATCGGAAGGAAGTTTCTAGATTGCGGTATCAGAAAATTCCAGAAATGCGATAAAAATACGAACACATTCAACGTTGCCTCGAAACATCCATGCGGGAATCTAGGGCGTAGAAACTATCAGGGACCTGTAATTCACAACCGGCATTTATGTTAGCGCTAAGGATCTTAATGGTTTATGCGAGGTTACGGCCATCATGCTAACTAACTAACTAACAGCACCTCTAGCGGCAGAAATTGTCGGGGGAAAAAAGAATAATAACTGCATCGTGTATTTGTGTATACTCGGTAAAATTTTGTTTGAAATAAAACTTTGGGTTCAAAACAGACAGACAGACAGACAGAAAAATGAAAAAAAAAACACAAAGTCACAGAAGAGACACGACACAAAAATATACACACCAAGAGAGAGCGAACACAATATCAATGACCATTGAAGCACTTAAGTAATTGTTCAAAGTATATGATATTTAAATTATTTTAAATTTTTTAGTATACATATATATATATATATATATATATATATATATATATATATATATATATATATATATATATTAATGCGAGTAATAATGTGTGATTATGTATGACAGGATGATTATTAGCATTCAATCATCAAAAAAAAAATTTGTAAACTTTAAAAAATGTATGTAAGACAAATGAGACTAATGGACGGGCGGGGAAAAAGTACTGTGTAGTAGCGATCAATTTTGACAAGAAATTTGAAACTGACTACGATAACGAAAAGAGGGAGAGAGACAGAGAAACTTATCACTCACTAACTGTTCCAGCCTCATGAACCTCGTGTCTCGACAAGCAGCAATTCCTACAGGCGGTAGGCGTAGGACTACAGGCAGTAGGCGTAGGACTACAGGCGGTAGGCGTAGGACTACAGGCGGTAGGCGTAGGACTACTGGCGGTACCATCTACTTGGAATTCATGAAGCGAGAAGAGAGATAGAAAGAGTACAAAATTAACCTAAAATGAAGATCTACATTGTAGAGAGAGAGAGAGTATATAGGCAAAATTATGACCGTTTTCGTAAACGCATTATAATCGCAGTACTGCAATGTTTTTTTTTATTCGTTGTTTAATCAACGAGACAGCAACCAGACGACAGAAAGAAGCTAAATTTTTTGACTTTTCACACTGTCTTTCGATAGTCAAAAAAAAAAAAAATACCAGGTAAAAAGAATTAATGCATTTGTGCAGTGCTGCGATCATATACTGCGTTTACGAAAACGGCCAATTGTGTTTACAAACAAAAAAATTTTTGGTGAACGATAATTCTTTTTTTTTTTTTTGTGATTATGATGAAAAAATCACCCTGTAAATAAATAAATATATTTTATTTATTATAATTTTTGTATGTATTAATATATTAAATATTGTAAGAGCTGCTAATATACTTTAATTTAAATTAAATTTTCTAAATAATATTAATAATAATATTTATTAAGTGTACAATATATAATTTTTTGTTTGTTTGTTTGGGATCATACCCCTATTTGGATTATTATTTTATTTAATTTTATTTATTATTTTTTTTTTGCCGTTCTCGTGATTTGTATATGAAACGAAACTCTAAGCACAGAAAATAGAAAAATTAATTTTTAAGATTTTTTTTTTTTTTATTGTTCAATTATAAATATTAGAAAATATATTTTTTTCTTTTCACATTTTTTTTCCCAGTTGTGTCCTTGAGTCAAAAAAGTTTAAAAAAAAAAAAAATTTATGTTCTTTTTGAAATCACATCCATATTTTCTTCGTATATTTCCTTGTTTAAAAATTTCGTCGTATATTTTTTTAATTGTTTAAAACAGAGCGCGGAATTGTCTTGTGGATCCCCCAACCCTTTCTAACCAAGACCCTGTCACCAATCAAACACCACCCCCCCCCTTCCCCGGCAAATCTTCGAACCATATAAAATTTTAGGTATAGGATCAACAATTTTGAATGTCGAGAAACAAAAAAAAACCTTGTTCAGATATGTTTTAACCATAGAGGGTTCACATCAGGTCTATTTGGGCCAAGACAGAGACCTAATGTGGACCTCTATTTGGGCCAAGACAGAGACCTAATGTGGACCTCTATTTGGGCCAAGACAGAGACCTAATGTGGACCTCTATGTGAGCCAAGACAGAGACCTGATGTGGACCTCTATTTGGGCCAAGACAGAGACCTGATGTGGACCTCTATTTGGGCCAAGACAGAGACCTAATGTGGACCTCTATTTGGGCCAAGACAGAGACCTAATGTGGACCTCTATGTGAGCCAAGACAGAGACCTGATGTGGACCTCTAATGGTCTACATCTCCTGTAGATCCTAAGAGGGTTCACATCAGATCAATATTTGATCCAAGACAGAAAGAGAGAGAAATATAGAATTAAATGTTATATAACCTAAAAATGATAAAATTGTAATTCTACAAAAAAAAACAAAAACCCGCACATAATATTAATTTCCACTTTATTTTTATATTTCCTTTTTAACGATATCTCTCTTCACATTTTTAATCATTTTGAAAAAGTCCAGTTTCAATAATTTTGTGTATTTTACTATAATTTTTAAATTAATTATCCGAGGGGACATTTTTAGTATTGTTTTTTTTTTTTTTTGTTACATGCATAGAAATATTTTTATTTTGTCCCTCATATTTATTGTATATATATATATATATATATATAAATATATATATATACAATAATCTTATAATCATTATTTATGATTTAAATTAAATAAAAACATACAAAGCATAAACAAAAGCAAAATCTTTTTTTTGTAATAAGCAGAGAAAAATCTCAGGGAAATCTTGAATATTGTGGTTAAAACTGTTAATGTTATATTTATGTTGGGAAATTTTAACAATGTGATTTATATTGTTATGGCTTTTTATACACTTAATGATATTTTAATTATTTTTAATTGAAGAAAAAAAAGATTTAATTGTGCGTTGCGGGCTTTTGTTGTTGCTGCTGTTGCTTTTGCTATTATGTTGCCCTACTACACAAACAACAACAAAAATTATATATTAACATAAATTTTTTTTTTTCTTTCTTCTTTTTGAATCACTTAATAAAGACAAAAAGAAGAAAACAAAAAAATTGAGTCTTAAATTGTTTTTTTGAGGACCAAAATTAATTTTTATATTAAAATTAAAAATTAGATTGTTATATATTTTGATTTAAGGATATATTATGCTTAAGTACAACCTGTTCAATAATTACCAACACTCCCTCCCCTCACCTATCCTCCGAAAATCTGTGATTACACAAAACAATTTTATATCTGAGACAATGTCAAATTCTTTTCTGTATATATTTGATGTTTGGTACACACCGCAATTAATTTCGATTTGTTGTGTACACATTTGACCAAAGAAAGAGCCAAGACAGAAACCTAATGTGGGTTCAAATACAGGGATGACACTATTACAAAACCACCAGTCTCGATGGATAAACAGAGTGCGTGTGTGACCAAAACAAAGGCGAGTACTCCGGCACTCAAAAATTGAAAAAATACAGTTTTTTGACAATTTTTTTATGAGAAACGTCATCTATACTAGACCTGTGGAACTTTTCTCTGTAATATGCAAAATTTAATTACCTTTAGAAATTACGTTTTGTGAAATTATTCCTCATGTAAACATGAATCAAAATGAATTTGGGACGGCAAAAATATTCCAATTTTCCTATAAAAAAAGGTTATCCAAATTTTCGATGGATTTTTTCATATTTCGTTGCTTGGCGGCGAACCATTAGAAAAAGTTTAAGGAGACACACAAAACATCAAAGATAGACCAAGAAATGGTCGTCCAAACGGATCCCGTGGACACAATTTTAGAAGAAAAAATAAGGGGGTCAGTAATAGAAAAAAAATATGCAAATCGGTAGGAAATGTGGCCGAACTAAGAGCATAGTCACAAAGGATGAAAAACAGAAATGCTGTGCAGAAAAGCAAAATTTACCACCACCAAGCTATTCAACAAGGACATTAGCAAAGGAACTGTATAATTTATTAACTTTTCGGTACACACACCTTATATATATAAGTATTCGTGGCCTCCCAAAACTATCTATAGTATTCGGATATTATATAAGCAATTGTCTTGATGGTCGCCTTATAGGGTTTTATTCTTCTTCTATTTTGTGTGTTCAACAGCACATTAAAACCAAAAATTAACCATAAATTTATTAAAGTGTGTATATACATACAATATAATCTATTGAAACTTTAACAAAACGGCACCCAAAACACACACATCACCCACCACCCCCACACCCCATTAAAACAAATATATAAACGAAAAATTAAACATACGGTTATATATAAAAAAAAAACAAATATGATTCCCAGACCATAAAAATAATAATGTCATATATTAAATAATATATAAAAAAATATTATAATTATGATTTACTTCATTTAATTACCAAGGATAATCACGTATTTAATTTTCTATATTTTTATTAAAAATGATAATTTTTGTGTGTTGTGTGTGGTGTGTGTAACATTAATTTATATCTAAAAATTGATAAAATTTATTTGTCGTTGATTGTTTTTATAGCTTTTTGTCCTTTTTTTTTTTTTTTGAAAGACGACACAACAATTAAATTGTCTTATACACAAATCTTTCTCTATCATCACTAGTATATATCTCTATTTAGTATTTAGGGTTATATATATATATATATATATATATATATATTTCAAATTAAACCCCGGTTATAGTTTTTGTAATTTATTGCAATTATATTCGGTGTATTAGGTGGTGGGTGGAAGGTTGTTGTTGTTGTTGTTGATTTTGTAAAGGACGAATTTAATATTTTCACCACAAAACATTTTTTATATACATATATATATATATTTACATAGTATTTAATAACTTGCAGTGACGTGGCGCTCTGGTGTCATCCATGTATTTGAACCTAACCTAATAATTTGATAATTTAGGATTTTTTTGTATAAAACACGAATCCCACAAAACACCCTGCTCCCCCACTGCATTAATTAATGTGATAATCAATTAAATTAGTAATTTGCAAAATGGATAAAAAAAAAATGGTTGTAAGCTTTTGGCAGATAAGCAAAATTCCAAAAAGGCACTAAGGATTTATAGAGAATAATAATGCTAGGATCTTCTAAAATGATATCTATAAAAAAAAAAAAAATTAGAATTTTTGAGATTTTTCTATGTTATATTTAGAAATTTAATATTACAATTAATGGAAATAAATTTCTTTGCACGGAAAACAAAGTCCGGTAAAAGAATATATGAGCAAAAAACACCAAAATTAGAAGTTGAAAATAGAAAATTTTTTGAATTACCGAATTTTGAATTTGAATTGAAATTTTTGAAAACAGAAGAAAATAAAAATATAATAAACCTTTTGACTTAAATTTTCATAAATTTTTTTTACCTTAATTTTATTTGGCTAAAAAAAATTCATGATTCATTTTTTTTTGTGTTTTTCATGTGCGCTGCTGTGTAATTTTTGTACTGTAATTTGGATAACGCGAGAATGATAATAAAATTGACAATTAATGTATTTGCCTAATGATGAGAAACATTAAGAATAATTTATATTAGAAGATTGTTTCCTGGAATTACGGAGAAGAAGGAGTTATGGATAAGATATGGAATTTTGGAAATAAGTAGAATCGATAGAACTTGGATCCATACACACACACACACGGGGTTGGATGAATAAATACCATATATACCAAACATTGTCTAGTTAATTTATTTATTTATATATATTTTTTTTAAAAAGGATGAACTGAGATGATCGTCAGTATTCGCACTTACTGGGAATTCCAGGTTCAAAGAAAAGCAAAAAAAAACGATGCGGCATAGCAAAGAAATCCAAAAAATGACTGATGCCAAAAATGGACAAAAATTCAAAAAAAGAACGATGCGGCATGGCAAATTTTTTTTTTCAGTTCACAATCCCAAGCATGAAAGTGATTCAGCGGTTTACCCAGACCTCTCGGTCTAGGAAATACACATTTTGAGTAAAAACTGGAAAACAGAAAGGTGTGTTGGCATCCGGCTGGGGGAGGGGAGTCCGCAGGGCTTCTGACGAGAGGCGGCCCCATATATAATATATAATATAATATACTAAAGTATTGGGTAAGTGATTTGGATGAAAATTTTTTTAGTAAAATTACGTACTAAGTACGATGGAACAAAGAAAAATGACAAATCTATAAATGATAATAATTAATAAAAAATATATGTAAATGTGAATGATTCAAAAATTATAATCTTAAGAAATAATTTTAATTTTTAGAATAAGTAGAGTTAGGAAATTTATGATTTTCTTATTTAGAATTTAAATGTTAAAACTATCAATTACAAAATACAAGCAGCATTTGTGTCGCCTAAATTTAGGCCGTGATTAAAAACCTTGACTAACTTGACACAGATTATTGAAAAGAAGAAAACAACACAGAAACAAATTGATGTCTCGATTATTTTTCCCTCTCGAAGGCTTTTGGAAATATCACATAAAAAGTAAGTTGAACTACAAATACAAGTAATTTTTTTTTTAAAGTATTTTGTAAGTAGATGATTAATTTTTGTTATTGTTGTTCTTAGTATATCATTTTTGCGGTAGGGGGGGGGGGGGGGGGGTTGGCGGAAGGTGGTTGTTTGACATAGTTAAATAGCAGAACAAAAACTATTAGAAGAAAAAAAATATATATGGTGGTGGTGAAAGATGATTTTTATGGGTTGTTGGGATAGAGTAACCGCACATAATAAGTAGATTGTGCAATAGACATATTGTTTTTGGTATAAATTTTGTGATCTATTACAAGTTCATGTTTCCGATAAGGGAAAATATATAGAATTGTATACTTTGTATTAATATTAAAGTTAAGGGTGTGAAAAATATCATTACTGTGTATAATCATATTAACACAGTCCAAAATTCGTATTTTTCGAGATAAAATTCATAAATTTTTTTTTTTTGAACTTATTTCAAAAAATTTTGCAATTTTTTTCAAAAAAAACTTTAAAATTTGAAATTCATTAAATATATATTAACCTGTTATTTGAGGCGTTGAGAAGCAAAGTGGTCTAACCCCAAAAATGACGTTTAGAGATAAATTGAATTTAATATTTTAGATTTGCTGAAATTGTTGGTCTATATGGAAAAATTGTAATTTGCTGTGAATCCTTGGTAGAAATATTAAAATGTGCGCCTAAAAATACGTTTTCATAAATTTATGCTCAATATATGAACATAATGACAAATATAACTCAAAATCTGGATTTTGTGGGTTGTGGACCACTTTGCTTCTCAACGCCTCATTTATGGTTGCTGAATTAAATTTGACGCGATGACGTTTATTTGTTATACATTAGCAGAGTAATTAACGGTTGTGGCTGACAATTCAAAAGAGAGTATGGTAACGTTTTTCAATTTAGGTTTTGGCGCCAATTTGGCTGTATAGTAAAATTCTTAGAATATTAAAATTTCGAAAATAGTTTTGCTTATATAAGAAGAAATTCATAGCAAATGTTAATTATTTTTTGTTTCGCCTGACGCATATACGCGACATTACACATAAACAGTTAACAGGTTAAATACATTTTTTTTTAAAAAAAATAATTAACCGCTTATTAAAACAAAATAATTCAATTTTTATCTTAATGGGTAAAATGTGGTTATCCAAGCAGTTATCAAAATTGATATATTTAAATTTCAAAAAGAATGTCTAGTTTTTTTTTTTTGTTTTTCCTTTATTCCAGGAATTTTTTTTTTTTTTTACTTTTCAAATTGTCTGTGACAATAAAAATTATATTTAAATGATAAAAAAAAAAAATAAAATGCATCTCATTAAAACGAAACAAAAACCAAAAACAAAAAAAAAAATACATAAATTATGGTGAATTCATTGAACCAAAAATATGTTTTAGTTGGGTTATAAAATAATAATAGTAATAATAATAATATTTTATGAAGAATAATAGTTGAATTTTGATTGTATATTTAGTGATTTTCTGAAAAAAATAATTATATTAACGCTTTTCTGTCCGTCTGTCCGTCCGTTCCAGTGTAAACAAATAAATAGCAGTTATATTTCATAATATAGTTGGATTGGATTGTAAGTGGGGGAGTCCGTTAAGGACTCGTGGACTTACGAGATCAAAAGTAGGTCCATTGTACCCGTCGTGTGAATACCCTCATTGTCAATACCACTGGAGCGGTTGTGATCCACTCCCTTTTGTGAATTTAATGATTGGTGGTTGCCAACTTCGAACCCCTGCATCACACAGTTCGTTCAAGAAGAAACGCACCGAAGCATTTATTCCGAAGAGTTTGGGGGACAGTGGCACTAAACGTGTTCAACAACAGTCTCCCTGTCGTCATCGCATCATCTATAGACATAAATGTCTGACCGGCGGATTTTTTGAGCATAGAGAGTGACCCGTAAGGATCACAGTAGCCAGCTGTGTACCAAACTTATTTTCGGAGCGCCCCAAAGTAGTTTGGGGGGTTGTACGACCGATGGTCATTAGCTCGTCAGACTAGGCGATGCCTAGTGTTTCAGGTTCGCTATTTCATAATAGTTAATATGAACACATAAATTTATGATAGAGCCCCCCCCCCCCCATTACATTTTTTCAAATATACCAAATTTCTGCCACTAATAGAAGAGGCACTGAAAATGAAAAAAAAATATCTTAAAGAAATCTATTTACTATGAAATTACTGCGGTCTAGGGTTAGTTGCGCGATATAAATAGAATTCTAATAATAAACTAATATATATATTTATTATAAAATTAAAACCGGTGCACGTAGTTTAATAAAAAAAAATTAATAAAATTGCATTTTTTTTTGCATTTTTTTTTTTTTTTTTCAAAAATCTTTTCTCTTTTTATATATTTTTATAATTGGTATAATTTTTTGTCATGAGATACTTATTTATTAACTATTTAACTAATTTATGTTCATTATGGTTTCAGATCCCCTTGTCATTTTTTTTTTTTGGCGTTTAGTTATGCCCAAGTTACATAGCAAAAATATAGAAATCTTTGACCGCGCTATTTATGTTCTTTTGGGAAATTAAAGATTGAAATCTCTTTTTCAGTTTTTTTTTGTTGTTGTTGTATCTTAAAATTTTTGGAGTAAATTTAGAGCATATGCAGAAAGTGGCTCCCTCAGTGCAGAAATTTTTTTCAGTTTGCTATAAAATTGGAAAAATTTTAAGATATTTGGAATTTGATTTGCGGATTATTCTTATACTAATTTAAAAAATTTTTCTGCCTATATTGGAGAAAGTTGAGTTTTTACGCCAAAAAAAGGTTAACGCCTTGATTTTTTTTTTTTTTTTTACTTCAAAAAGTCGGGAATTTTCTCCGAGATGTAGGTGAATTTTTGGTGTCTGCCGCCGATGGGGGGCATTTAATTTATAACAAAATCAAAATAGCAAAACGACTATAAAAAAAAAAAAACTCACACAATGCACAATAATCTCATAATTTTAGAATACTTACGCGCGGTTCCATTACACTAAATATGACAAAAAAATATTCATACGATCTTAGACTAAAAGATAATATAAAAATTTAAATGATTTTGTTTTCCAATTATATATATTTTTTTTTTTTTTTTGCATTTTTACCTTAACTAATTGAAGTTGTTTTATTTTGTGTTGTTGCACATTTTTAAATTATAGAAAATTAGTTTTTTTTTTTTTTTGCAAATTATATGTATTTAAAAAAAAAAATTATGTAGAAATAATAATCTTTATTTTATAATAAAATTGATATAATTAATTTATATGCGACGATGAAAAATGTTTATAAGTATTATTATTATTATTAGTTTAGAGTCAGTTCTTCTGGATCATTAAAATTCCTATATTTATTCTCATTTGTATATAATTTAAAATTAAATCAATTACACGATAATTAAAATCATAAAAATTTTTCATACCTTCCAGACAACAAAAATTTATATATGTAAAATTTTCATTTAACCCTCTAGTGCGCAAGAAAATACATATACTCTTTCAACCATACTCTTTTTAAATTGTGCAAAAGGTATATACGGAACAACGTTAGTTCTAGAAATATGCAGGTCTTTTGTCTCTAAAGGACACAATCAGCAAAAAATCCTTTGATGCATTTTTGCATCAATACGCACTAGAGGGTTAAGGGTTGTACCGGAAAAGTTCTTAAAATTGAAAAAATACAGTTTTTTTGACCATTTTTTTTATGAGAAACGTCATCTATACTAGGCCTGTGGAACTTTTCTCTGTAATATGCAAAATTTAATTACCTTTAGAAATTTCATGTAAACATGAATCAAAATGAATTTGGGGCGCCAAAAAATTTTTGTTTAGAAATTTTCCTATAAAAAAAGTTAAGCCAAATTTTCGATGGAACTTCAGATTTCGTTGCTTAGCGGCGAGCCATTAAAAAAAGTTTAAGGAGACCTAAAAACATCAAAGATAGACCAAGAAATGGTCGTCCAAACGAATCCCGTGGACACAATTTTAGAAGAAAAAATAAGGGGGTCAGTAATAGAAAAAAAATATGCAAATCGGTAGGAAATGTGGCCGAACTAAGTGCATAGTCCAAAGGATGAAAAACAGAAATGCTATGCAGACCTTAAGGAAGCAAAAAAAAAAAAAACAACAAAATTTACCACCACCAAGCAACTCAACAAGAACATTACTCTCCCACGATGATCGGTTCTACGCACCGGAGAGACCCTGGCAACCAACACCAGCTGGATACCAGGCCAAGGATCGCCACATCGAAAATAGGCTTGGAATCGCTACAACAACAACAACAACAACAACATTAGCAAAGGAACTGTATAATTTATTATTTTTTTGAGAACTTTTCGGTACAACCCTTATCGTATACATATAAAATATTTAAAATTAGATTAAGTGTATAATTTACACACTATATAAGCACTTCGTTTAATATCTATAAATTTATTAAAATGATTTTTAATTGAAATAAACAAATTGGTTTAATTAAAATATTAATACTTTCTCTCACTCTCTTTTTTTGTTGTTGTTGGTGTGTCAAACAATTTTGTGTATAGTAATTTGTGAATTTACGATGGGTCGATGAGTCGGAGGTGTGCGGGGTGGGGTCTTGGTTTTGTGTAAGGCAACAACAAGATTAATATCATAATATCCAACCCTTTTTTTATTAAATATATACTCACACACTCCACACATATTTTAATCTTATAAATATACAAAAAAAAAAAAAACCTTCCTCTTGTTTTCCTGCTACATATAGATAATCATCTCTGTAACGAATGTGTATCATTTTAGGAATTTTGTGTAGTGCATTGATACCAAAGAAAAATAAAATGAATTTTACTCTTTTCTAAATTAACACCCTATTTTTTTTTTTGAAGGATTCTATAACAAAAATCCTTGAAATGTTAATCTGGTTTTTTTGTTTTTCTGTTCGTTCGTCTGGCTGTGCACGAAAGAAGTTAATTCACACACAAACAAATTTATGATAAAAACCCATCCAAATTTTTAGAAATTGAATTATTAGAAATTGAAAATTCCGGCCAACAGGCGGCGTTATTATAATATTTCCGAAAAGAATATTTTTTTTTTGGCAAATAAAATTCGTAATTTCCATTATTTGAAAATAAAAATTTTAAGTGTGAATCTCGTTATAAAGGTAATTTACGAGTTCAAGATATGCAAAATTAATTAATATTATTTTTTTTTTTTTAATTTCTGCACATTTAGAGAGGCGCACGTGCGCGCGCTGATAATCCGAAAATATCTTTAAATCTCGATATGGTTAATAATAAACGAATTAAATTTACATAAATACTAGGTCGTCATCCTCGCCCCCATGACTATGAAACTACTGCGGAGTAGTTAAGCTGCTCGACTTTGTTGTTGTTGTTCCTTGAATGTTTACTGTGCGCTTTTAAAAATTTGTTCCAAACGTCAATGCACAAAAAAAAGGGTTCTTTTGGGCTGCTGCTGCTGCTGGTCTTTTGGGGAAATTGAGGTATTTACATTGTACATATATGTATGTAATATTATAATAACTACAATTTAGTTATACCATAAATTTCTAATTAGGATATTGTATTTTCTATAATAATATTCATGATGATTTTTTTTTTGTATAAAATAATCAAAATGTGAATTTTTTAATAATATAATAATTTCTAATTTGAGAGAATATGATTCTATGGTTATTGGGGGGGGGGGATTGATTGATGAATGGTGGGTGATGGTTGATAGATGTTGAAATATTTTTAGGTAGTTAGTAAATTATCTGATAAGAAATTATACATTATATGTTTTTGTTGGCCATTGTGGGTGGAATAAATATTGAATAATTATTTTGTGTGATTAAGGGAATTCCCCCTTTTTTTTCTGTATTTTAATTTACATATTTATAAATTTATTTACATGTGTTTCTTAATGATGTGAAAATATTATTTATAGATTTTTATTATACATTTTGAATATTAATTTTTCAATTTCAGTGATTTTTTTTTTACATTTAACCTTTTTTATGCTATGCATAAAATTTATTTATTTTTTCATGCATAAAAATGAGAGATTTTTGCATTAGATAAAAAAATATGTAAATTTTATTAGGTGATTTGAATTTAAATTTAAATTTAATTTTTTGTTGTTCATCCCTTCATCCCTTGAAAGTCTACAAAACACCTCCTATATATATATAACTCCCTCCTAACATTAACTTTTAATCAATCTCTAAAACTATATTTGAATTTTATTTTTCAGTTTTAAGTTTTCATGTTTGTGATTGGTTTTTGTACAGGGTGTGGCGTGATGATCGAGTCTCCCCACCCCCTTACGTCGGACAAAGTTCTAAAAAAAAAAAAAAAAAAACCCAATCTACACCGCACTCCCCTACCGACGGCTAAATACTATGTCTACAGCACATCGACACATTTTTCATTACACGTTGAATTCCCGGTAACAACTTGGCGGAACGTAAAACATTTTTTTTTTTTTTTAATTAAGGAAAATAAAATTTGGAACTTTAATCAAGTTGCGGGTAATAAAAAGTCTGTGGCCCTATAGTAGAAATATAAATAACACAATGAAGTTGTTAACACTTAGCCAGGAATAATCAACAGGACACTGTTTATTAGGAAAAATGTCGAAAAGATTGGGTATAGCATATGTAGAGGATAGATGCCAAGACATTGGCGGAAGTGGAGGATATCAGATATTATGCTGTGTTACTGTCCTAGCCTTAGTAGAAGTAGACGAACGTA
This sequence comes from Empis stercorea, assembly GCA_949752835.1. NCBI lineage: Eukaryota > Metazoa > Arthropoda > Insecta > Diptera > Empididae > Empis > Empis stercorea. Next base: position 2,584,251 of record OX457090.1, on the reverse strand, counting down.
TTCTGGGTGAATATCGCTTCGAGGAATTAGAAGAATAGTCAAATATTCCGGTAAACACGTAAGGTTTGTCAAGGCAACTAATTGGGTTCAAGAAAATGTAAAGAAGATGCTGAATCAGGATGTTGAAAATACTAATGGGTCAAATAGTAGCCTAGTGTTCGATGGCATACGGCAAAGCGGTTGCAATCACCCTCTACAACTACAACTACAACTAACTTAACTAACCAAGTTGCGATATATATATCTCTGTTCACAGATTCTTTCAATTTGATAAGACAATATTTTAATATTCCTGTCTATTCAGTCCTAAAATCGATTATTATTTTGTATATATATATATTTTATATATCAATTGTGAATATATTTTTCTATCCTACTAAATATAAAAAAAATTAATCAGAGAAAATTTTGTGTTTATTTCAATATCCATGTACAAATTTATACAAAAAAGGGTTTTTAATTTTTTATTTCCTCTCATGTGTACATACAAATGTTAACTAACTATGTATACATTATATACTACTAGTCTATAGTACAAGAATTTTTTTTTTTTTTTTTAAATAGTTTTTGACCCATCATGCACATTAAATGCCAGAGCGTAACAAAATGATTATACGATATATCTATATGTACATATATAAAATGTCGCGCAGGTGAACTAATTTACAATAGTTTTATAGTCCATGGCCTTTTTTTTTTCTTAATTACTAATTTAATTATGTAAATTATAGATTTCTTTACTCATTTTTGTTTTTTCAGCGCCTCTAGTGGTGGAAATTTGAATTTGTTTTTAATGATATCGTATTTTTTTGTATTCGTAATTATTACACCAATGACATTTTTTTCATTTCATGGACATATTTATTTAACGTAACATATGAAATCAGAATTTAATTTTGGAAAATAATGTTTTTGTTGTGTTTTTTTTTTTTTTTTTGGTAAAATGAGAATAACACCGCCTACCGGAAGAATTTTTAATTTCTATTGAAATTTGAATTTTTTGGTGGTACTCACGAATATTTAATTTTTCTACAATCGGATTTTGTGTGTCCACAATCGGATTAATAAATTTATGTGTCGACAATTGCTACGTTCAGCCGTGTCTGGAGCAAATCGAGCGCTTGAGTATTTTTTTCTACTGAACGGTTAGTTTTTTATCTAGCAGAAAAAAATTAATTCTAGATAGAGCAGTTTTTTTGTTTTTTGACAGGAATATTGAATAAAGTTTTGGGGGGGGGGATGTTTTAAGGGATATATTTATCCGAAAAAATTCTACTGAACGGCAAAATAATTTTTGTTGGTCTATCTAGTGCGGTTCTTTGCAGCGTTACATTGCGTTAGTCTCTGCTGAACGCGGCCATTAACTAATATGAAATAAGTTGATTCCGGACAGACAGACGGACGGACAGAAAACAGGCGCCTAGAGTATTATAGTAAATACTAAAAAAAATGATCTTATTTTAAAATTAAAATTATTTTTTTAATATATATATAATTACATTTTTCTGGATACAATAAGAAAATTATGTGATAATTATATATTACATAAAAAAATTTCAAAAAAAAAAAATTAGCTGATAATTATTATTTTCTAGAGAGAGAAGAGGAAGTTTTTTTTTTTATTATTATGCTTATAAAATATTTTTGAAATAATTTTTTACTTAGTAATCAGATTTTTGTGTTTGTGTTTGTTTTTTATAATGAAAATTTTGATCATATTTTCATTTTTTTACAAATTTCAAGTAATTTTTTTTTGCGAAATAAAAAAAAATAAAAAAATCTTAATCGTAATTTAAAAGTACAATAATTTATTTATTTAATTAATATTTTAACCTATTTAAAAATATATACTAACCATTAGCTTTGTTTTTATTACTACACCAGTTTCGGCAGATCAAGTGACCGGGAAAAAGTTTGTCATGCCAAAATATCACTTTAGCTGTTGCTGCTGCTACTGCTGCGCTGCTTCTACTGTTCAGCATTTTGAGGTTAGGTGTTTTTGTTTTTGATTTTGTGACGATGACATTTGAAAATTGTAGGGTTAAAAAAAAAAATGACAGTTGACCATAGTTTTGACCTGAGAATAAATATAGTCTTCTCATTGACGTATATGTATTTGATTTAAATTCAAATCTTTGATGACATCTTCGTAGATATTCTTTTATAGGGCTAACCGCATAAATGAACTAAATGAAATTTAAGAAAACTTAAGATGGTGTACGAGACTTGTATATGAAAATAAGCCGGATAACCGAAATAGACTTTTACAAAAAATTAAGTTGACTTTCGGTTAACTTTTCTCAAAAATTTCGTCGAAACTTAATGATATACGCGCGGCGATTTGCAAATCGTACAAAACTTTTAGAAAAATGAAGAAAATTAAGGTTTTGCTGTCCATGTCGCATCCATGATGAAAAAATACATAATTTATTTGACGTTTGTCACTTTCAAAACTTTTTAATATTTGTCAGTTTTCATCAGTTCATTTATGGCGGCCTCTAAAGGAATTTGTTGACACCGAATTTCGATAACTTAACAACCAAAAAAATATCGAAAAGTTTTCTTAAATTTGTCATTAAGTTCATTTATGGGTTAGGCATTTTATCTTTTAGTCATCACAAGTGATGGTCTATACTCGTACACACGGTGGTATGCAATTTCCTTAGGTAATATCATAATTTTTTTATGTACATTCGATATGTGGGTGTGTGTGTAATTAATTAATTTTTATGTTGAACGAGAAATATTGATAATAATTAAAATTACAAAAAACCTTTTTTTTTTTTTTTTTTTGCGAAATTTAAATTTATATACATAAATTATTCAATATTCATCCACCACCAATACACAAGCTTATTTACATTGTATATGTGTATATATTTTAAATATAAAATTTCGTATAGTAACTCTTTATGTTAACTCTTCTCTCTATTCATCTTCTAATAAAAAATCACCTAAATTTATTATATACCAAAAATTTACCTTGGTTAAATATATCCTCGGTTTTTTATTTTTATTTATTTTTTTTTTTGTCTTTTTTTTTTTCTTCTGACTTTTCCGATCTACATAAACCAAACGCGTACACCATCCTGTTCTCCTCTGTCCCACCATGCCCAACACCATCCCCCCCACCATCCACCCCACCATCACTACACACAACTAAATAATAATAATATATAATAAAAAAAAAAAAAATTATGTTGTGAAAAATATCTAATGAACTTTTGTTTTTACATATATATATATATATATATATATTCTGTATATATATATATATATAATATAAAAATATAAAATTTACCAATTTATATTTACGCCCATTTGTATTTTTTTTTTTTTTGTCTTCTTCTTATTTATTATTAAAAACACAGAGAAATCGCGCGCGCGAATAAATTTTTCATCTCACAAAAAAAAAAAAAAATGTACCAAAAAAAAAAAAAAAATGTACCAAAAAAAAAAAAATAATTTTTTTTTTTAATAATAATAAAATAATAAAACTCCACCCTTTTGTTTTGGTTGTTTTCATTTTTTTTTTTTTTTTTTGCCTTTCTCTGCTGTGCAACATCATATTTTTTGTTGTTGTTGTTAAATATATATATATATAAATATATATATATATATATAACCTAAAAGTGTTGTGAGTTAATTGGTCAAAACTCTTAATTTTTCCTTTTTTTAATTAGTATTTGTTTATATATGATTTTCACTCTTCTTTGGTTGACGGGATTGACGGGTTAGTTGGGGGGGATGGGTAGTCATTTTTATATATACATATGTGTGTGTGTGTGTGTGTTTGGGTTAGCTTACCAAAAAAAAAAAAAAAAAATATTTTTTAATATGCTGCGAGTTTTGTTTCGTTTGGGGACCAATTAAAAATATGCAATATTTATTTTTTTTTAATTAGTATTTTTTTTTTTTTTTTTTTTGCTCTTTAAATTCAGTTTTTTAATTATCCGCCAATCAACATCCATTATAATGTATATATATATTTTTGTTAAATTTTAGGTAAAGTGTTTATACATTTATATATATATCGAAATTTTATGTGTATATATACATAGAATAATTATATATATATATATTTATGGAAAATTTTTTTATGTAAAAATAAAGAATCCTTATTTTTATTTTACTATATTTTTTTTAATATAAATTTTTGTTTGTGAGATTCTCCTCTACCCCAACCCCCTCCGCTTCCTCCTCCTCCCCCGCACTCATTCATTTTACACAACATATATGTATGTATGTATGTTTTTGTTGTTGTTGAAGTTGAAATTTTTCCTGATATATCCTTTCTATTACCATACAGAAAACACACACACACACACATTGTTATATTATATTTTTTTTCGCTAAAAAAAAAATTTAATGCAAAATTTTGTTTTTTTTTTTTAGTAATCATCAAACACAACCGAACCCTTACCCCCCCCCCCCCCCTCCGGCACCCTGCCGCATCAAATTACCCTTTATCATAGAATATTTCCAAAAATTCTAATTTTTGTGTTATTTTCTATGCTCCTTAAAAAAAAAGGGGGATGCACATATCAACACACACACACACACACAAACACACAGATGATGATGTATATACACATACACACACAGACCTCCCTAAACTTGAATACTCTGTGTGCATATAAAATGTTGAGTAGGTAAAAAAAACAAAAAAACAAATGCCTAAAAAACGAAGAAAAGAATGAAAATGATGATTTAAGTTTTTGGTTGTTTTGAGGTGGGTGGTGGGGGGGGGGTGGTTGGTAGGAGAATGGTTGTATGGTTTGGTGTGTTTAACAAGGATTAATAATTTTTTTTTTTTTGTTAAATAAATTTTTATTTTTTTTTTTTTTTTTTTTTGGTGGGTGGGATTTTTCATTTTTATATTTTTTTTTTAATACAACCGTTTTTTTTTTTCTACTATTTTCATATTATTTATTTCTCTTTATTTTTTTCTCTAGAGAGAGAGAGATAGAGAAAGAGAGAGTATTTTAAATGTGTAGAAAATTGCAAAAAAAAAAAACACGATAAAGTGCAGTTTTTTTTTTGGTTTTTTGACATTTGTTAAATTTAATTTTTTTTTTTGATTATTAAATCAATAATTAATAATAATTAAAAATTAATTATGTAACGAAAATATATAATTCCAATTTAATTAATTCCAAATAATTCCAAAGTCTTTTTTATTGAAATTTAATTTGTGGTCTGTTGGAAATTTTTTTTTTATTTGTAGATTTGATGTTTTTTGGCAAATTTTCCACAGAAATATATTTAAAATTTTTATTATTTCATTTATTTACATAGATTTATATGTATTATATATTTATGTTGATATGCAAAATTAAATTAGGATTAAAAGAAAAATGTAGAAAAATGTAAAAAAAAAAATTTAAAATGTAAAAAATTGTTTTTTTTTTTTTTTTTTGTGTTAAGAACAGAAAATATTTTACTTATATTAAATGGTTTTTAAAGCTTTATATAATAGTTTGCCTAATTATCTAAAACATGAAAGAAAATTTAATTGGATTTAAAAATAATTTTGATAAATTATGTATTAAAGAAAATTTCAACTTTAATTTTTAAAATGGCTGTAATTAAAATTGTATTTTTTTTTTAAATAATAGTATAAATATACAAAATAAATAAATAAAATAATTATTCGTTAAAATTTAAATTATTTATATAAAATAATTTTATTATTTATTTCTTATTATGCTCATAGTATACATAAAATTTATGCTTTTAGAGGAGCTGCATATTATACATGCATTATTTATAATTGTAAATATTATAAAATTTTGGCGAATTTTATTTTTTTTATAAATTTTGGCGAATTCTAGAGTAGTGAGAAGAATATTTACAGAAAAAACAAAAAATATTTTTTTAAATTATGGAAAATTTCAAATGAGAATTGAAAAAAAATTTACTTTTTACTCTGCTATAGATTTTTCCAAGTAATTATAGGTGGTAAAATTCATCATTATTATCATCAAAAATTTATGGATTTTTCTATATTTCTATTTTGATTTCTTCAAAATTATTTTTTATCTTTTGAATTTTTAAAATTATACATTTATGATTATCTCATCATTATCATATTTTAGAGAGTTAGAGTTAGAGAGAGAGAGAAAAATAATAAAAATATTTTAATATTATAAGAAAATTTGAAAATGAAGAAGAAAAAAAAAATCTTCCAAATATATTAATACATATAAATATATATATATATATATATATATATATGTAATAATGTATTTTACATATATAACAATACCAGGCGGAGTCTATTTTGCATATAAACATTATTTATTTCTGTCGTTTCTATATGTGGATTTTTTTTTACTTTTAAATTTTCCATTCTAAAGAGAAATTTTAAATCCCATCACCCATTAAACATTTAAGGTGATGGTGTGGTGATACCAAAAAATATATAGAATTCGCATGCGAACAATTTTTTTTTTTTTTTTTTGAATTTTTTTCCATGGCATTTTGCGCGGGCGGGCGGGCGGCTATAAAATGGAAGTAAAAAAAAAAAAAAAAATTCACAAACTGAAAGAAAAATTCGTTTTCCAGTGAAGAAAAAATTCATTTTTCCATTTCCATTTGCGGGCCATGAATTGCCGCCACACAGCAAATTAAGACAAAAAAAAAAATAGCGATTAATTCACATTAATATTGCCTCAATAGGGCAAGGTGTTCAATTCTCGACCCCCCCCCCCCCGAATATATACGTTTTGTTATTTTGAGTCACAGAATATTTTTTATTTTTAAAGAGATTTCCGAATAATATATGTACAGCATATAATGAGAGAGAGAGAGCGGGTTCCAATGTTATGAACCAGCAAAGAAAAATTGGAAAAAATTCGAATTCACATGCGACTTCTTTCTTTGGTTGTACACGCTTTGATACTCTACTAAAGTGTGATTTTGTTTTGTGGCTGCGCGCGTTTTATATAAGTGACACAGTTTTTGGGTTTTGGTTGTTTTTTTTTGGAATTTTGCTGTCATATATTCTCAGTTGTCAACACAATTTAGACTTTTTTTTTTTTTTGACATTTACACATAAAGTAACAATATTTTTTTTTTTTCCTGATTGCAGTAAATTATGATTAACTCTACAGATAACAGCAAAAAAATACTAAAATAATTAAGAAAATTTTCAAAAAAAAAATCTGTTAATCTTTTCTTCTTTTTTTACAAGAAATGAATGCGCGCCAATTGAAACGATTTCGTGTTTTGCATTTAAATTAAGGTTTAATGGGTTTATTATCATCAAACTCACATACAGTAAAGTTATATTCATTATTATTATTATTATTATTATTATTATTATTATTATTTACCCTAAACTAATTCTCTCTCTTTTGACACTAATTCTCTCTCTTTTGCATATGTTCTATTAGTATAAAAAGAGAGCGAAAAAAAATAATATTTATCGGTGAATATAAATTCAATTTTTTATTTTTTTTTCATTACCCAAAGAAAATGAGAATAACAGAAATTATTTTATTGTCTCCCAATATAATTTTAAGTACTACGTACAAGAAAAAAAATATCCTCCATAATTTTTTTTTTCATTTCGTTTAAAAAATAAAAAAAAAAACTGTGCACACACACACAACACATTTTTCCATGCACAACACCCACTCATCACATTACAAATAACAAAAAAAAAAAAAAAAATTATTATTTTTGAATTTTTGCATAATATATAAAAAAAAGGGTATTTCATTCTGTTCCTCTCTCTATCTCGTATCCTCTTGCTCTCTTCTTGTCTATAATATTTGTTGTTGTTGTAAGAATTTTTGAGTGACGATATGTGTGCATGGTTTTTGTTGTTGTTGTTGTTGTTATTATTTAAAATGCGGTGACTTTCAACATTAACGTAAAGAAGAAGATAAAAAATAAACTACACATTTTTTACATGAAAAACAGGATCAAAATAAAAGAGAATTTAGGTTTAAATATCCAAAATATATAATATAATTTAAGAGTGGGATGGTGATTTGATATAATGATGGTGCGGGAGGGGTTAGAGGAGGGTGGTGTTGTGGCAATTACAAAAAAAAAAAGAAAACAAAAGGAGCGTGATTTTGGAGACACAAAAATGATAATATCCACACACACAGGATATAAAGATAAAAGCGATGTGTGTATTACTCTTTTTCTTGTTGTTGGTGTTGTTGTTGAGTGGAGTGCTTAGGGGGGGAGGGTGGTCGTTGGATGAGGAGGTGTATTTATATATATAACAATAAAATAATTTACATAATATAAAATATAAAATTATCTACATATAAAATTTTGTGGTGGTTGGTTGTGTCTTGGAGGGTTAATTACTCTAGGGGGCGTAAAAAAATTGGTTTTTTTTATTTTTTTTATTTTGTTCCTTTGATATCACACCTTTACCTTCCCTCCCCCACCCCCACCCCCATACATTATATTATAAATTTCTTAAGATTGCGCCTCGCGACCAGCTATTTTACATATAAAAATTTATGCAAAAAACCAATTTTCTCGCTACAAACACAAAATAACCACACAAGTAAAAAAAAAAGAAAAATTCTATTGTTGTCTTCTCATTTAAATTGAACTCTTCGTTTTTTTTTTTTTTTGTTAGAAGTCCCTATTTCCAATCCAACAGCCCCCCCCCACCCACACACATTAATCTTTAACACAACATCTTCAAAAAAATATATTTCATAAAGGTCATCAGTCTCTCTCTTGTCATATATATATAATTTGTGTGTACACATATATGTAAATGGGGGGATTGTAACATTAAACAAAAAAAAAAAAAACCACTTATGATTTTACAATATTATTTTTCTCTCTCTATCTCTGTGTGTGCGAGAGAGAGAGAGAGAGCGAAATAGGGATATTAACAATATTGTAAGTTATATATAATACCTTATAATATTGGGCGCAATATTTTTTAAATACTTGTCAGATAAAAAAAAATCTTATTAGAAAAAAAATGTTTACCCCTCTACTACCGCCTATTTTTTTGTTTTTTCACATTTTCCTCCTCATCTTCTAAAAAAATTTAAATTTATAAGAAGAAAAATTGTTGTTATTATTGTTTTGATGAAGGTGTTTTGTGTTTTTGTTGGTTAGTGGATGATGAAGGATTTGGGGGGGGGAGGGTAGTGTGTGATAATGATTCTTCTGAGATATATAAGGTAGCTTGTTATTGTTTATTAAATAAATTTGTTATAAGTAATGGCAAAAAAAAAAAAAAAAAATGAAAATATGGCGAAGAACAAAAATTAACTCGAAAAAAAATTTTTTCTTTTTGTTGTTGTTGTTGGGTGTTTGAATACAAGGAGACAACACACCGATGACAAACAACAACGACATAATATTTTTTTGTTGTTATTGTTTTTGTTGTTGTTGTTGTAATAATAACAAAAAAAAAAACGAACGTAAATTATTTGAACAAAAAAAAAAATCCAGCCAATCATTGTACAATTTTAATATAATTTTTGTATGTGTGTGTAAGGGGGAGGGGAGGCCAATCAGCGTTTTCATCAACTCGTTTTTTTTTTTTATTCTTTTGTTTTTTTTTTTATTTTTATTATTTTATTATTATTTATAGTGTGTGTGTGTGTGTGTGTGTGTATGTGTTTATAATTTTTTGGCGCTTTTTTTCCTGTAAATAGTGTTTTTGTTCTTTGCGGTACTCTGGTACACTATGCTGGGTGCTGCTCTGGGGCTGGTTGTATACTTACGGAATATTATTATTAACTCTAATAACCTTTTTTTTTTTTTGTTATTATTTGATTCATAGCTGTACTATTGTATATATATATTGGATAATGATGATAATGATGATGTATGGTAGTTTTGTACTGATGATGGGGTAGCCTAACACACAAAATCATATATTTATATTATATAAATTTGAATTTTTTTTTTTTGTGTTACTTCTTGTGTCTCTTCTGTTGCGTTGAAGGCGGGTGTGGTGGGTGTAACAGAGTTCGAATAACAAAAAAAAAAAAACAAAAAACAATGTGACAACATTCATTTTCAAAATTTTATATTATCCCCCCACGTGAATAAAATTTTACGCGCATTTTTCATATTTGCAAAAATTCTAAAAAAAAAAAAATCATTTACAAAATTTTTCCATCTTGTGTTTATGGGGAGATAATTTCGTTTTTTTTGTTGTATTTCGAGGTGGAGCTGATGTGATCACAAAAAAAAAAAAAAATGATAATTTTTGCTATTTTGCGTACAAATACATTAAAAAAAAATAAAAAGGATTAAATAGTAAATAGCGCAAATTTTTAAGAGACCAACCGAACCCAACTAAAAATTATATTATATGCCCGACTCTCTTTCCCCCCCTTTTTTTTGGTTTCACATATTTTTTTTTTTCATACAAAAATATAAATAAATTTTAAAACGCGTTTCAAAAAAAATAATAAGTAAAATTACCTAAAAAAAAAAAAAAATTATATGTGTATAATAAAAAAAACGCCGAATTTTTTGGATGATATGGTCGTGATAATCGTCGGAAGTTTATGTCAAAGCAAAAAAAAAAAACACCAAACAATAATAATAATCATATTTTCTCTTTACTTAAATTGTCTCTTAAGATTTTTCGCTCAAATACAAAGAGAGCGAGAGAGAGAGAGAGTTAAAATTAATTGACAATATTTTTTCACACACAAAATTTTCATTTGAACACAGAAAAATAAACAAAAAAACACAAACCACACACACACACAAATTCATTCATTCATTCATTAAAATATTCTCACAATGATTCTTCACACCCCCCACATCATCTCTCTCTTTCTTCTCTTCCTTAATTAAAAAGAGAGAATAAATAAATGTAAGTGATCTGTTTTTTTTTTGGAGCATTGGAGGGCAAAAAATAAAATAAAATGCAATTTTTTAAAAATTATATTCGCTGCATGTTTGGTATTTGTGTTTGTGTGTGTGTGTGTGCTTATGTTTTTCCTATTGGAAAATTACAAAGAATTTTGACTTTAAAATAAAAATGCCAAAGACATTAGTCATAAATTTAATTTTTTTTTTTTGCAAAAAGTAAAGAGAAAAATATTTTTCTTTCTCTTTTTAACAAAAATTTTTTTTAATTTTCAATTTTTTTATATGTTTTTGTGTTATGAGAAGATTCTGATTTACGTATTTTTGATTTGTGTTTTGGGAAACATTAAAAGAGGAAATTAAATTTATTTAAAATTTTACGGCGAATTTAAAAATTTTCCCCAATTTATAAAAGAATATAATGTTGTGATCATGTAAGGCTGAATGTGTGAAGAGAGAAAACAGTGGAAATATATTAACACTGAATTTTGTGCAAATGATAAATTTGGAAAAATCGAATTTGGTTTTTTTCAAAAAAACAAATTAAAATAACTACTTTGTGATATTTCCTTGAATCTAAATTTTGGGTGTCACATGCCAGCCACTTTATGATTTGGATATGTGGTGAGGGTATATATCTAAGTTTCAATAAATTTTTGCTCTTAAAAGTATAAAAAAACTGTTTTGAGACAGACGACAAAATATGAGAAACGATAGTACAGGATGTTGATCAATTGTGCAATAAAATTGTCAGGTAGAGCCTTCTACGAGAGGTAGGCTCAAATTACTTACTTCATTACAGGCCCGTCTCCATTCGCCATCATAATTTCCATTTCCATTTCCATAGCCATTTCCATTTATGGATTTCCAAAAAACACAGAAAACTGGGCATATTTCATGGACTGAAATATTATTCGAAATATCATTTGAAATTTGTATTATATTTTTTGATTTTTCAACCGTGTAAAATTGTTTTTTGTATTGTATAATATCGAATATTGTGAATACAGAACGAAAGTCAAATTTAACCACAATATCAAACCAAAATTTACAAATTAAAACACTTTACGCCATTTTATTTTTGACATATGCGTCCACAAAACTTATCCATAAAATGGACGTCCATATAAAATTTGCCATTTATGGAAAATGGCTGGATGGCCAAGTGTGGTCTCCATTATCTATAATGGTTTCCATTTCCATTTATGGACAACATTATCGATAATGGAGACCCCGTATTACTTTGCAGTAAGATGCTTATATGTCATCGAATTAATATAGATATTTGTAGTATTTTCCAAATCACCTTGTATGAAAACACTCAAATAATATTATGTTTTTGGGGGGGAAATTGGCATGTCTCTCTCTCTCTAAGAGTATATAGTCAAAACAGTAATTATAGTTATTCTCTGTTTATCAAAAATGAGATGCATTTGTATGTGTATGACTTAGGCATATTTGTGTGATTTACTCTGAGGATGATTTTATTGTAATAATAAATACTTAAAATAGAGACAATGTTTTGTTGTTAATTTATTTATTTTGTTTTTTTTATTCTCATTTTAGATTTTATTGTCAGTTTTGTTGTTGTGTTTTGGGTACCTTTTTGCATAGAAATTATGTGTGTGTATGTGTATATATGTGTTGATGGTAATAATAATGGGTCGTTTGGATTTGTAGGTTCGGGGGGAGGTAAGGGTTAAGGTTGATATTTTTATTTTTCTCTTATATATAAAAATAATTTTCAAAAAAAATTTTTACAATTGCGCATTTTTTTTAGAATTTATTTTGTGTAATAATAATTAAATTTTTTTCTTGCTAATATTATTTCCATTGAAATTGAATTTTGAAAACCAATTAACAGTTTTTTTTCTTGTACAGTAGCCGAACAACTGGGAAAAATAAATGAAATTTAAGTAAAAAAACAAAAAAAAAAACTAAATTTAGTTCAAATTCAAATTTAACATTGAAATTTAAACATTTAAAATAAAATTCCATAATTGAAATGTGTGCCTTTGCTCTGCGCTGCCAAAAAAAAAAAAAATCTCATGTATCCTCCATATAATTTTCTAAAAATTGCATTTTATTAACTTTTCCCATGATAATATTATTTCTCAAATAGAAGATTTTCGGTCAACATGGAAATAATTAGTCAAGACATAAATGAATGGACCGCAATACCCATTTGGGTGGGCGGGTGTTGGGGTTGGTGATATACCATCACAAATTATATCCACTCAATCGGGCTCTAAATATAATTCATTACAAAAAAACCATACGTGTCGGTTAGAAAGGGTACGTGATGATCTGTGGTCCATTATACGCGCGCATCACAAGAGATCTATCTGTGACGCGGATCCATTGTGTTGTCCTAATTTATTTCCAAAAATTTTCTCATGGGGGAGAGTTGAAAATTGAACGTTTAGAGATCAAATCTGCTGTGTGCGCCCCGGAGGATGTCAATTTCTTTGTGTGACAATTTTTTGAAGTATATCTTTTGGAGGCTCCTGGTGATGATTGTAAGCCCCCACCCCGTCAAAAAGGTAATCTTATTTCAATGTAGGTAGACATAAGTGCTCACCCGTCGATGGGCGGTTGTATAAAACTCCTATTTTTTTTAGGCCTTGTTGCGAGGTGAATTTGATCCTTTAACAAACTCCCACCCACCCTTTCTAACCAACCAACCAAACGAATTATTTAGGCTATCAATGTAGTCCGGGGTTGGGGGGGGGGAGGTAAGGCAAATTCAAAAAAAAAAAATATTTAAAATTAAATTGTGTGTCCTTTACACACAAACAAGAAATAAAATTTCAAAAAAAAAAAAAAAAAAAATTTACATTATTATCTGTGCAAAGTTTTTCAATTCAAAAAATTTCCTGGAAAAATATTATAAAGGAAAATAAATATACAATACACAACCGTTTAAAACTAAAACCAAAAAACCAAAAAAAAACAAAATTGTTATTTGAGTAACAAAAACTATTGTTCTCGCCATTCTTGGTGATAACTTTTGCGCGATTGCATATTTTACCGCCAATTTATTTTTATATACAAAGCATAAAAAAAAAAAAATGAACAGACGAATTTAAATTATGCATTGATATATTTTTTTTTTTTTTTTGCTTTTGTTTCTGATTATCTGTGTTCGATTTCTAAAAATTATAATTTAAAATTTTGTTAATTTTTTTTTTTTCCATTTTTTTGAATTTAAATCCTTAATGGGGCTACGCGCGCGCATTTAATGATTTTGAACAAGGATAAAACAAAAATTATTTTTTTTTTATTTGATTTTCGATTCTGTGCGGTGTGACAGCTACAGAAATAAAAAAAAAAAAAAATTGAGATTTTTTAATAGGCTCAGCAGCTTGTGTCTGTTTGGCTTAGTTGGACTATCTCTCGTCCCATAGCATTGTTATTTTCGGCTTCTTCTACTTATAGGTAGATTGGTTTACATTCGTTCGGTGGTGGAGGTGGTGGTGGTGGTGTAGGTGTGTGGTTGGTCGTTGCTTTTGAACACATAATGTGTGGAACAATTTATTATTTTACATAAGTTCCTAAATGAGTTTCTCTATTTTGCAATACAAAATTTTAAACAGTATAAATGAGATCAATTTGGATGAGTTTCCGGTCCTCTCAGGTGTCTTTTTTTTGAATAATATTATCAGTTTTGATACTTTGTAGCGCTATTGTATTTTATTTGGTCCTGTCGTGGATGTCATCAATAGTAATCATCAATAGTCTAATTTTATACTACCCAAATATGCTATCTTGACTTTCTATTCTGATAGTCCTTTAATAATGGTTGATTGTACATGAAACTCATACTGGTTGGGCCAACTGATTTAAAATATTTGTAGTTTTTGAGGTTTTAATTTAAATTTTTCCATATTATAAAGAATTTTAAGAAAATTTTATAATGGCTTACATAGTCCGTGCATGAACGGAGGTCAAAATCATAGAATTTTATTATGTTTCCCAAAAAAAGTCTATATTGTTACCAACGCAAAGTATGCATTTTAATGTTGTAACATTTTCCAATTTAAATGGATATGTAAACAAGCAGAACAACTGTCAAATTTGGGGTACAGAGAATCCAAGAGGCGTTGCATCAGCATCAATTACACCCCGTTTAGATGTATACTGTTTGGTATGAAATTATGGGCAATAGAGAGTATGCGGTCCATATTTTTTTGAATCTGATGATGGACATTTACGAACCTTTTTTAAGGGTCGGTACATCGAACCATGATATAAATTTACTTACGTCCGGCAGTAGTTAATCACCCTGACTAATGATTGCAACAGGATGGAGCCACTGCGCAGCACCACGAGAGCGTTCAATGGACCATCTTCGAGAACTTTTCGGTAACAGACTTATTTCGTTAAATTCGGGTTTCGCTTGTTCTTCAGATTTAACATCGCCTGATTTGTTTTTGTGGGGCTACTTAAAGCGGACGGATTTACCTGAATAAACCACAAACCCTAAACCAGCTTTAGCAAAATATTCGTGAAGAAATAGCCAAATTTTGGAGGATGAAACTTTAAATGCCGTAATGAAAAATGTATTAGAAAGAGCCATTTATGTAACATCGAGAAAATGGAGGTCATTTAAATTATATTATTTGCCACACATATTTTAAATATTTTTAGACCTCCCCCCACCCAACCTGTATATATGTATATAGAAATTAGATAAATAGATATTCTGATAAAAGGACATATGAAGGACTTTATAACAAATTTAAGAAGAACAGAAAAAAACTAAAATACCACTTAGCTATTTTCCTTTTATCGTAATTTTTTTTTTTGCTGTTATGTTGATGAATCGAAGGGTTACCAATTAGTTTCTATATCAGTGCACGTCATCGTACACCCAATAATCAAAACGAAAACATATAAACACACATAATATAATGTTTAGATATATACATGTACATAATATCCAATAGGTTTGTATTTGAATTTCAAAAAAAAAAAAATTTTTTTTTAATCAAACTATTTTTGATCAAGATAAGGAAAACTATCGTTTTGTTTTTGCGTTTAAGGTTTTGTCAGAAATTTCTAATATCCTGTAAATCAAGGAAATAACTAAAAAATAAAATATTCTTTTGTGTCTATTCTTGTTTTTTTTTTTGTGAATTTATTAGACCATGAAAATGAATAATAAATGAAAATTGATGGAAATCAGCGATATAATGTATGTCTATATAATTCCTTGTCCTTGAAATTGAACATTGTCCTTTTTTTTTTATAAATAAATTTTAATTTGTATTTTATTTTATTTTATTGGTTCTCTCTCTCCATTTTTTGTTTTTTTTTTAATCATTTTAATTATAAATATAAAATTTCTGCCTTATATAAAAAATTAGCTAAAATTTTAGGCAAAAACTGTTTGTCCATCTGTGTTTTTTTTTTTTTTTTTTTCTGTTATATAAATTTTACATTTTTGTCTAACACAGGCGCAAACATATTTAAAATTTGCGAAATATTTATTTTTTGGAGGGAAAGTAAAATAATTAAATTTTCTGTGTTCAGAATTTATACAAAAAAAAATTTTTTGAATATCAGAATTGATTTGTCTCAGCACAAAATAAATAGTGAAAAAAAAATAGATTATTGAAATATCTCAGGTAATCATAAATGTCTCACAGAATTTGGAAAGTAAATTTTTATTGGTGACACCCAAAAAATCATTTATTTTTAAATTACCACGAAAAATTTGACCACCAAAAAATATACAACAGAAGGCGCGGCAAACGCATGAAAAAAATCTCAGAATTCATGGAAACATCCAAAAAAATTTCCGTACAAAATTCCCATAAATCCAGAATATTTTTCGGAATTCTGTATGCAAACAAAAAAAAAAAAAACAAAAACCCGAAATTCAGAATTCCATAAGGAAAAAATCCGAAACTTGTGAACATTTTTTTGTTTCTAAAATCGCAAGTAAATCTTTATTAGCATCTAATGACACTAAAATTCCGACTTCCAGAAATGTTTTTTTTTAAAGGTAATTTATTCCAAAAAAAAAAATTATTTTGGCTCGATAAAAACTTTATTCATTTTTGGGTGGGAGCCAAAATGGCCTAACCCTACAATGTGGCTTAGTCCACACTTTGGTTCTTAGACTATTAACTAAATTAAATTTTATTCCAACGCAGGTACACATCATGAATTTTACGTAACTCGGCGTACTGACAAGTGAAACGGACGAAGAATAATTGTTATTAGTTAATTTATTTTCCTCTTATGTTGACTGCCAAAGTGGCGCGCCTAATCCACGAAACTATTTTTTAATTAGTCAACTATAATATTTAAAGCGAATTATGTCGAATAAGCTTTTTTATTTGAAATCAAAAGCTTCAATAATACAAAATTTTAACAACACATTTCATAAATATCATAATTTTTTTTGGAATTTACGATTTACTCCATAAAAAATTATTTGAGGGTTAGGTCACTTTGGTTCTGTGTGAGCCCCTCATATAAAGTATCCTCTTTACAACACAACAACAACAACAACAACAACAACAATAATAATAACAATAATAACAATATATAACCAACATAAAAAAAAAAAAAATATGGTTTTTTGTGGTATATAAAAAGTTGCGTAAGGTCAGTTAAATCCCATTTTCTATGTGTTACTCTTGTATAAATATCCTTTAAAAACCAATATATATATATATAACAGTATTATTATGGTTGGTGACCTGATGATATATATATATATATATATATATATATACAAGAGAGAGAGAAAATAACCAGACAACAAAAAAACAACAAAACCCGGTCATATTTTCTATAATCGTAAAATCAAAATTTAAAATTTTTTTCTTAAATTTCATTTTTTATTTTTTGTTTTTCCCTTGTATCATGATACAAATATATATATTACACAGACACAAAAAAACCGAAATTGATTTTTCTAAATTTTTCTTTATTTTAATTTTAATTTTTACAAAATGCCGGAATGACCAATAAAAAATAATAATTAATTTTCTTTTTTTGTTTCTTGTATCCTTTTTTTTTCCGTGTTGTATATATAATATTTCATTTTTAATATATAAATATTGTATATATATATATATATATTATATATTTGAAAAAGGATAAAATTATAATAATAGAAAATTTCCCTTAAAACACGCCCTTTAAAAATACATCAAAAAACAAAAACAAAAATATCCTTTAATGAATGAGAAAACATAAAAAAAAAAAAAAAATAATAATTCTCCCCCGAATGATGACTGGCTGGCACAAATAGATGAGTGTGTTAATTAATTTTCATCTTTCCAAGCACACAAAAAAAAAAAAACAGGAAAAACGAGAAAAACACAAAATTTCATTTATATAATATTCTAATGGAAAATTGTTGTTCACATGTGTGTGTGTGTGTGTGTATGAGAGAGAAATATATATTTTCCTTTTTTTTTTTTGTCTATATATAAAGTAATTATAATCATCAAGGATTTTGGGTGGGATTGGGGGGGGTGGTGTTGGGGTTGTATATGGAGGATTTGTTTGTGATTAGCAAAATCACAAAAAAAAACCTAAAACACAAAAATTCATCCAATTACAATTGCTTATAGAGAATCTCGTTCTAATTGTAACTATATATACCATCCCCCAAAGGTTGATAATGCGCGCCCCAATTTTTTATTAATGAGCAAAAAAAATAATAGTAAACTATATATATATATATATAGTTGGATACATATGTATTATATGTATGTATATCTGGGTATTTGGTCAATCACATCCAAGATGTTTTAACATCACAAAATTCTATACCGATAAAATTACACATAACCTATGTGCTGCTGCACACACACACACACACATTACTGTATTTGGTCATCATATAAAGTAAAATAAATTTCTAATTTGCATTAATTTACGAGACAACCGCGACACTACTAATCGAACAAAAAGGGATTATTAAAACCCAATCAAATTTCGCATCATCCAAAGTGGAAAAAAAAAAAAATGTGCGACTGTTGTTGTAGACGTCAGAAAAGACAAAAAAAATTCATCATTTACCGTATACAAATAAAATATACACACAATAAAATGACAATAAAAAAAAATTGTGCACTCGTCGTCTAGTCACACCACCACTCAAAATAATTGGTAATTAAAATTTTAGCCTAAATTTGATAGAAAATACCCAGGTAATCATCATAAATATCAGATTCTCTGTCTATCTCAGAAAGTAAATTCGATCTTTGAATTTTTGGTATAAATTTTAGCATCCGATTTTTTTCTTTTTTTTTAAATTCTATTTTCCTCCTCATTGTAAATCTTATTTTCATTAATATCCTTAGTGCTTTTTTTGTTTGGCTATATATATCGTGATTGTGTGTTGGGAAACGGACTAGGGTGTAAGGGTATACGCTGCGATTTCAAATAAACGAGACATATTGCGTTTTATTGAATTGTAATTTTCAAATTTAGATTTTTTTTTTTTTTTTAAATTAAATAGGAACATAATCCTAAAAACCTATGTGACATTCATGTACCCCTCCCTACCCCCCTGTCTTAGCATCACATAATTTCCATTTATAAATTATGTACTTGAAAAAAATTAATGGAATTTATTTATTTTTTTTTGCATTAAAATTTGAAATTTGTCCACATATTTCTTTATCCATACATTAGCATATATGTACATATAAGTAATATATATGTACCATATATAATATAATTTAAATCAAATGATATTATATACTAAAAACTGACGAGAATTGCGCATGAATAAATTAACACAAAACAAAAAAAATTTCAATATGAATTTTCCCTTGTTTTTTTCTTTTTTTTGGATATATTTATGAGATGAAAAGCTCAATCTAGGTGTATATATATATATATGTATATATAGTACATAATATATATATATATATATAATAAAATTAATTATTATAATTGTGCAACCCCTTTTTTTCGGTTGGTTAAAAAATATTTTTAGCCATTTAGTTAGTATATGCGAATTTAATATGCGAATTACACAAACGCGTGAACCAAAATTTGTTTTTGTTGTTTTTTATCCCGAAACACCGCTGACACAGGGGGTGTTTGCCTGCTGTTTTTTATTCCTAAAACTACGAAAACTATGTGTGTGTGGGGGTGGGGGTACCTACGACACAAAGAAAACTAATCTTTTCATCAATATATTGTGTGTACGCAGTGTAGACTGGCGGTTGGTATTTATACCGGAGACAAACTGCTTGGTCGGGTAAGAACGCAGCATAGAATGGGACTAAAATCACTCTCTGATAGCGAATGTTAGAAACTGCAAAGAACCAGGACAGAACGAATTCCTTGTGTGCATATTCTGGTGCCACTGTATCCGGAACTGGTCAGAAAAAGACTGCACTGGTTACTCTTTAAAAACTTAACGAGAAGTCTCAAGACGCGACATGAGAAAACTCATACAATTCGCGGAATGCACAAAAAAAAAAAAAAAACCTTTGTACTAAGCGAAGACAGCTCGTCTAATTTCCCGTTATCTTTACCTTCAGGGTAGTCGGGAAACTTTCACAGGGTCGTGGTGGTATCGCGTTAAAGACCCTAATGTGATCTATTCGAGGCTTCAGCCACCGGCGCTTACCTAACCTAAAACGATAGATAGAAGAGAGGAGGCCATCGTTTTCTATTTACACCCGATAAAGGATTTAAATGACAGGGGAGCATCGCTTTTCCATTAATTTTGCGAATGGTTATATAGTCGAATTTCTTTAATCCTCTTCCTATCTACCCCTCTGTATCTCCTTACAAAAAAAGCTCTACTATATAATATAGTAGTTCTTTGACCAGTTAGAAAAACCAGCACCCCCCCCCCCCACAAGGCCAAGGCTGTTGATTTCATAATTGTCTGGAGATGCTTTTTTTATGGTTTTTTTTGTGGTAAAAGATTTTTTTTTTTATATCTATATTAGGCGGAGGGGAGGGGGTTACTAGCCGTTGGTTATTATATCTTATCTCACTGGTCAGAAAAATTTCTATCATGATATTTTACTTGCCATAAATCTATAATTTAACTCATTTATGGTACATTTTTATATATATATATTTAAATGTTGTAAGATATAATTTAAGAAAATGTCACATACATAAAATATATTTTATGTTAGGCACAAAAATCTAAAGACAAAAATTTTTATTCACTATTTTTTTTTATGTGTGATGTGTTTGTTGTGTGTATGTGTGTGTATATAATCAGAGTAATAAGAAGATGGCAAAAGAAAATCTTAATATATATGAAAAAAAAATTTTTTTTTTTGAACATCTTCGCAATATCCTTTTTATTATTTTCTATGTGTATAAGGTATAAATGTTACTTTCTTTTTTCCTTTTACGGTTTTACACATTATAATATATTTTATATTTTCTATTTTCTATTTTTTTTTTTGTTAGATTTTCACAATTCCTTTTTTTATTTTCCTTCCCCAAAATTTTTACTCCTTATAAATTTACACATACGACGACGTTAACTATCGGTTATATCTCATAGATAGAAACGGAAACTATATATATACAATATATATTTCATATTTACCTCTCAATCAAACCAAAAACTCTACCAACCCACCACCCAACTTTCATAATAATACATGGAGTTCTTTATCTTTCCCTAATTTTTTTTTTTTTTTTTATCATATATGCAAAAATATATTTACATAAAAAAAAAAAAAAAATCAAACTATACACCAACCTACAACCACCCACCCACCCATCTACCAACCCCCCCACCCCAAAATCCAAACATTTTCCTATAAGAAAAAAAAAAATTGTGAAAGAAAGAAAAAAAAAAAAAAAAAAATTTATATCCTTGCAATTTAAATTTTCTATCTCTTTTTCGAGTTTTTTCTTATTTTTTCTTATTATAATTTTTTTTTTTTTTTGTGTTTGTTTGTGTATGGAAATTTTTTTTTTGTTTTTTTTTCCAATTTTCTATTTCATTTTTTTTTTTTTTTTTGTATTTTTTGTTTTCTTCAACTTTTTTTTTTTTCTTTTACCTCGAATTTTTTTTTTTTTTTTTAATAAATATTTTGTTGTTGTTGTTGTTTCTTTTTCTTTTGTGAGTACTTTACAATTTTCTTGACAACGCAACACCAACAACAACAATAATACAGAAATTATTGTATATGTGTGTGTGTGTATATGTATTTTTGTTTTTGTTGGTGTTGTTGTGTAAATTTTACTTTTCTTCTTGTTTTGGGTGTCCTTATAGATATTTATTTATATCGCGATTATGGGCCTAATGCGAATAGCACGTAACAACAATTTTTTTTTTACCCGTTTTTTTTTTTGATGCAATATTATTCGGGGGAAAAAAAAAACAAAAAAACGTATATGGCTCATCACCTACACTAAGTTAAAAATAATAGTAAATACTGTTAGTCAAAGTGTCAAAGTGTGCGGCGTGTTAACTATTGCACAATAACCAATATGAAAAAACTGATATTGCAGCAACATCAAATTCCCCATAAATTAGCTTAAAATTATATATTTTCATTTCAACAATATTTGATAAATACTCCAGAGCAAGTTTTTCTGAAATATATAATGTAGTATATATTTGTTCCTCCTCCTGAAAAAGTATGATTTTTTTTGTTACGTGATATTCGCATTAGGCCATATCGATATGTGTGTTTGCATGTGTGCATATATTTATATTATTGCTTCTTTATAAAAGTAAAAAAGAAGAAGGAAGTTTTTTTGTTTTTTTTTTGTTGGTATATTATATATTTGGGTGGTTTTACAGATAGATGGGGGTGCGCGTTCTACAATGTATAAAAAAAATCATATTAATATTAGAATATCTATAAAAATAAAATTAACTTCGGAAATAATCGTATGTGAATTTAATATTATTTTCGAATTTTATGTGATTAATATATGATGCACACAGAGACGCATTATGCGACATCTATCCATAAGTAGCAAAATCTTTATCTTAGAGTAGATTTAAATACAGCGGACGACACATAAGCGCCTAGTCACTGCAGCCAATAGGCTTATTGTGGTGTCAACCATCTTGGTTACTCGTCTGCCAAGCTTTACTTGAAACGAAGGTTCCATGTTTGCCGATGGATCGATGATATAGCTATGAAGATGTGTTTTAATCTCTTGTTGATATACATTCGCATGATGTTCCGCCCGTTTCGTTTCGTCATTGGCAGCTGGATAGGCCAATGGTGTATATGTAGATGCTTCCTCAGCCTCTAAAGTGACCTGTGAAGAAAACCAGTGATTGGTTCTGGCAGACCTCCTGACAGAGGCCCATGTTAGACCCTACAATGCTGTATCAGTTATCTTAAAACTCTTTGCCGGACAAAAGTTTCGCCAAGCATACAATCCTTTTTGAATGGTTTTATTCCTTTATCCGAAACCAGAAGCACGACAAATCACACGGGAATTTTGACTCACCGGCGCACTAATATTACAAATACGCGAATTTTATTGATAGCTTTGTAATATTTATTTACAAAAAAAAAAAAAAAAAATACAAAAATGTCACTTAGAATATTTTTCCATTTAGATTTTTATGTAGTTTTTTTTTTTTATGTAATACATAAAATGTGAAAAAAAAATAATGAAGAATATGATTTTTTTTTTAAAAGAAAAGTTCTCTCAATTTCCATATTAAGTTCAAATTTAAAATTTTGAATCGATCTATATACAGGTTGGCCACGAAATGGCTTGATCGACGATATACCACGCTATTGGTGGTGGTATTGGAAGACAAAAAAATTATAATAGAACTTTTATAATAGAACTTTCCTGGATTCAGCCCCCCCCCCCCCCCCCCCACTTCGAGCTAAAGACGATTTGCTAGTGGGACCTCTAAAAAAAGAGTAATATCATGTTTGGGTCCATATAACTTTTCAGGTGCAGTGCATTAACGCCCGAGGAATTAACGCCCGATTCGTTAATTTGTATGTAAGTTCGATCCCAGTATGATCGAATCCCGGTATGCACTGCACCAACTTTTCAAAGGATCCACGTAAAAAAACTAATTTTTGGTTTTGTTGGATATAGGTAATAGACAGGCCCTTAACCACAAGCTATAGTGTTTTCGTAGCTTCAGGTGTTTGGAACCCCCCACATGCCCCGAAATGTGTGTGTGTGTGTGTGTGTGTGTGTGTATGTAAAAATTTTTAAATTTTTCTCTAAAAACCGATTTTCTTAAAAAAAAATTTACACTAACAAATAATTTTTAAAAATGCGCAGCCATTTCGTGTCCACCCTGTATATTTTAAATTACTCATAATTATAGAGCTACTAATTTCTTTTTTTTAAAGCTCTGAGTCAAACACACATTTAGAATGTGATGATGATGATGATGATCTTGGCCGGGAAAATATTTTTTACTAATGATCTCATAAAGACAAGGCATCGGTACACTACCCACACACACACACACACACACACACACACACACACACACACTAAGCCACCGACGTTCTCTAACTTATAAAGGAAAAAAAATTTATTGTATTGTAAAATTTTGTTGTTGTTGTTATGTTTATATACAGAGAAGGATATATACACAAGGACTGTAATTGAAAGAAAAAAAGATATAAGGATTTTTTTTTTGCAAATTCAAAATCAAAACTTTTTTTTTTGTTTTTTTGAATGACTTTATTTTCATTTATTTCCTCTTATTGATCAAACAAAAATCATATTTTACGATATATATATATATATATATATATATATATATATATATATAATAATTTAGTCTTAGGTATAGTATCTTAATTATAAAATATCTTTGAACTTTAAAATATATAAAAAAAAATTCTTCAAAAATCAATTTTTTTTTTTGTTTTAAATTTTCCCTTTTTTCATGTTGCTCAAAAATATATAGAAATCTTTGTCCGCGCTATTTATGTTCTATATAGGAAGTGAAAGATTGAAATATGGTGCAGTGCATTTTCGCCCGAGGAATTTTCGCCGGAATCGTTAATTTGTATAGGTTCGATCCCAGTATGATCGAATCCCGGTATTGGCAGTCCGATTCGGGCGAAAATGTACTGCACCTTGAAATCTCTATTATCAGAATCTATTTTCAGTTGTATCTTAAAATTTTGGAGTAAATTTAGAGCATATGGAGAAGGTGACTCCCTCATTGCAGAAATTTTTTTCAGTTTGCTATAAAATTGGAAAAATTTTAAGATATTTGGAATTTGATTTGCGGATTATTCTTATACTAATTAAAATTCTCCCCGTCCCAACGACACCAAAAATTTTTCTGCCTATTTTGGAGAAAGTTGAGTTTTTACGCCAAAAAAAGGTTAACCCCGTGATTTTTTTTTTTTTTACTTCAAAAAGTCGGGAATTTTCTCCGAGATGTAGGGGAATTTTTGGTGTGTCTATAGACCTAAGCATAATGAAAATTTAAGTTGGCGTACGAGACGTGTAATATGAAAATACGCCGAATAACCGAAATAGACTTTTACAAAAAATTAAGTTGACTTCCGGTTAACTTTTCTCAAAAATTTCGTCGAAACTTAATGATGAACGCGCGGCGATTTGCAAATCGTACAAAACTTTTAGAAAAATGAAGAAAATTAAGGTTTTGCTGTCCATGTCGCATCCATGATGAAAAAATACATAATTTATTTGTACGTTTGTCACTTTCAAAACTTTTTGATATTTGTCAGTTTTCATCAGTTCATTTATGGCGGCCTCTAAAGGAATTTGTTGACACCGAATTTCGATAACTTAACAACAAAAAAAATATATCGTAAAGTTTTCTTGAAATTTTTCATTAATGTTTAGGTCTTATTCGATGGGGAATTTATATTTATAACAAAAAGATTACCCGAAACATAATTGAAAAATCTTTTAATTTGCTCAATTTTATAAGCAAAAAAAAAAAAATACCAAAAATCAATTTTTTTTTTTTTCAATTTTCCCAAGAAACTTAAATTTTTTCATTCAAAATTTTTTTATTATTAATTATTTATTTTTATTTTATTTTTTATATTTAAAATTAGAAATAAAAAAAAAAAAAAATTTGACATGATTTATAATATTAAAAATTCAAAATTCTTAATTTGTTTTAAAAAAAGATATTTTCTATTTTTTTTTTTTTTTTTTAATAAATTAATAAAAAATAAACTAATTAAAAAAAAACAAAATTGGCATAAAATCAAATTAAAAAATTTTTTTTTTTTGTTTTTAAATATTTTTTTTAATTTGGCGATTTGTCAAAATTTGTTTTGGTTTTTATTTCATTTTAATAATCTTCTCAGCGTTTGATAAACGTTTAATAATTTTTAATTAATATATTTTTTTTGTTGATTAAATTGGTTTTGGGGTTTGAAAGAAGGGTTGGTTGGTTGAAGTGGCGAGATGCCCTACCAACTGGTAGGGTACCTCCAAGTAGCACTAACGTGCCGTAACCACTCATTCTCGTGACCACGGGGTTGGTTGGATTGTTTCAGATCCAGTGTCAGGTTCGTTGGGCAGCACGCGGCTAGATCGTTTAGATCGTTGAAGAGATGTAGCTGCCAAGTGAACGGTGTCTAGATCTGGCTAGCGCTGGACACTTGCATAGGAAATGTTCTACCGTTTCCTTCTCACTTCGTTCTTTGCAGCTATGGCACGATTGGTTTTCACCGCACCAAAGCCACTAGGGGGCCCGTTGTACTCTCTCCACCGACAGTAAATTTGTTCTAAATCATGTCGACCCATCCTATTTCCCCCTAAAGAACGAAAAAGGATGGAGGTAGGATTTATCTTACCTGCCTCCATCAGATCCCCGGTACAAAGTGACAATTCTAAGTGTTTCAGTCTTCTGTAATTTGTAACGGATAGCGGGGCATGGTGAAGGTGTTAAATGGTTTCCTCCTCCTCCCCGCAGCCTCTACAGATCGATATATTCGTTAAACCTAACCTAAAATCGTGTTTTCTTGGTAAAATATGTCCCGTACACCGATACCCGTATATAGCCTTGTATATTTGCTTTGTTCGTAGATACAATTTTCTTAGATTTTTGAGGATTTCGGGGGAGGTGGCGCTCAAATCGCTTTTTTTTTTGCCAGCATAAAAGCCACACACACACATTCAAATAGTAAATGTTTCTGCCCGTATTTCAGACATTCCGCTCGCCTCTATGGTCAAGAATTAGCTTAAACTTTAGTTTAATTGACATTTTTATTGCGCGAAATGAAATGTGATGTTTATGCACAAAAATTGACATTTATATATTAGGTGACAGGGTGCAAAGAGAGAGAGAGATATATGTATTAACTAACTTATTGTACAGAATTCGCATATTTTCATACTTTTTACTATGCCTGAACGATAATTAATATTATTTATAAATTTTATATTATACAACATAGAAACAAATTAATTTTTATTATAAAACACCTTTAAAATCACACACGTGTTTGAAAAATTAAAATTAGATTCTTTATAAATATTTTATTATATATAGATTATAATTTTTTTTTTTTTTTTTTATTTTTATCTTTAATCAAGGAAATTAATTTTTTTTTTTCTTAAATTTTGATATTTATAAATAAATTTTTCACATATAAATTTTTTTTTTTTTTTTTTGTAATTAAAACATTGAAAAGAATTCTCAACTTTTAAAATGTGAAAATTTTGACCCGAAAATGTTATTACATAATTTTTTTAATTATGAGTTCAAAGGCAACGAACTATAAAAATATAGAAAGGCTTAAGAGGTTAGAATTTGTGTGCTCTCAACATCTGACATCGTCGCTGGGTTAAAATGACATAGTTGACGGCTGTGAATTTTATTCTTAAGTTCACTATTTGGTGTAAAAATAGAAGGTAATGACATCACTCGTTATTCTCAAATAGAAGTCGTGACGTCACTCGTTATTCTCAAACTTCTGTATTGCATAATTTTTATTTATTTATTTATAATTTATAAATTGAATCATAATAATTTCAAAATAATATTTTAATTTTTTTTTTTTTTTAGAAAGCAATAAAAAAAATATATGACAAACCCGAATGACGTCACGATTTCCATTATTACACCAAATAGTGAACATCATGGGCTTAATTATTAAAATACGTTCGCGGACACCTACTGCAATTGCAGTGGGTTGATTATGTGATCTTTTGTTTCAGCTATACGTGATGTTTTTTGTGTTCGTCAACGTGTTAAATTTATATCTGCCAACTGTCATTTTAGCACAGCGACACTGTCAGATGTTGAGACCAAGAATATTTATATGAATAACATAACCTCTTTTTTAGGCTTCTATATTGTATAGAGTTCGTTAGTTCAAGATGATAATACAAAAATAGTAGTGATTGTAATTTGTGCCGTGATAAATCTCCGACACGACACCCTTAACCAATCCAACACAATTCCAAAAATATTTAAGAAAAATTTCAATTTTTTGAAATTTTCTAAATTAATTAATATAAAATTAACTAACCCACCACCACCCCAAAAAAAAAAAAACGAAGAAGAAGAATGAAACATTGAAAAGTTTATGTTTAACATTTTTTTATTTATATTTTTAATGATTTTATTTACGTAACATAAAAATATAATAACAAGCACAACATATTTATCATATAAAATAACACACATCATATTACATATATATACGTACATATATATATATATATATATTACATGAGCACCGACGACAGCAATCAACACACAATCTTAAATGAGGGATGAAATGGTTACCACTTTTCCGGTCATTTAGAGATTAAAGATTACAATCTTTTTTTATATATATAATTCGTAGATATATATATATATATATATATATACATTTTTCATATATATATATTTTTAGATTTTTATTATTTATTTATTTTTAGTTGTTGTTGTTGCTGTGTGTTCTTTTGGTTCATTTTTTTTTTTACGTGTATCTTTCTTCGTTTTTTTTTCTGTTTGTTTGTTTGTAAGTCAAAAATTACTAGCCATTTGGCTACATGCCCTTTACCTTGTCCTCGGTAACAAAACAAAAAAAAAAATTAAGTATATTTTAGGTATATCTGTTTTTTTTTGTCTGACGGTGCGTAATGTGTAAATTGTGTGTTCCCCAAAAAAAAAAAAAGAAAAAATATTACCTTAATGTCATATGAGAGAAGTGAAATGTTTGTGTAAGTGTTTTTTTTTTTAGTGCACAATTTAAATGGTTGGATTCAAGAATATATATTCCAGATAAAAAGTTCCCCCCTTAATAAAATCATAGTATAAAATGTCGGAGAGAATCTCTAAGAGATGTAGGCCTACTAGTCTCCTAGTTCGGGTTCTATTGAATTCCAAAAGAAGGACGAATTATCATAGTACAAAATTGGGGGAGAATTTCTAAGCGAAACAGGCCTCTATGCCAATATCGGACTGTTTGAACCAAAAGAATATGAAGAAGAAGAATTATCATATTATGAAATTGCGTGGAGGACATCTAAGTGCAAGGCAGTCCTGGGCTCAACACAACGGTCTGTATTGACCATAGTATCAAATGTCGGGAGAGAATCTCTAAGCGAAACAGGAGTAGTAGGCCAACACCGATATATGTTGTTGGGGGACCAAAAAATTGAAAGTTACAGTAGTGTTTGCCATTTGGATACTTGACCTTTACTCTGGTCTGTAATGTATACACATATAAAATGACTAATCTCTGATTTGATAGTGTGTAAATTGTATTACCGAATTGTTGTGTTATCTCATGTAAATGTATAATGGGTAAATTGTGAAAATTGTTTTGTTCGAAATAGTTATTACCTTTATAGGATAATTGAATTGCGAAAAGCAATTAAACTAATTTAGAGTATACTTATCAATCATCACCCCCCGCAATAACTATTTTTATAACAAAATTATATTACTATAATAGACTCTCTAAGTCTATAAAATATTATAAAATATGTGATTTGGTTTTGATAAAGTTTTAGTATTCATTATGGCTATATTTGTCATATATAGTTTTAACTATTTTATTGTTATAGTTTAAATGTTATAAAAAAAAATATATATATATATAAATAAATTTATCACTTAATCAGTTTTTATTTTACGCCTCCAATCTCTAATACTCTCTTTTTGATCTCTATATTGTGTAATATATTATACGAAAAATATTTCGATTTTTTGTTTAAAAAAAATATAAGAAACCCACATGAAAATCAGATGACGATAGTATATATAAATTTAAATATATATATAGTATATAAAATCAATTAGAAAATTACTAATTATATATTTTGTTGTTGCGATGGCACGGTCTTAAACATTCGAAGGAATTGGACATAATTTAGAGTGTTTTGCAAACTGTTTGCAAAAGTTGGATGGTGGCGGGGAGTAATATGGTAAAATTTTATTTGCGAATGGTTATATAGATGCTCGTAAAACCTATACACCCGATGATATCTCAATAACGGAATGGTATATATATAATATATGGAAGTAACAAATTATACTATGCTTATATAGAAGATTATATATATATAGTAGATGAGAGGGGGGTGTGGGGTTGATGATTTGATGTGCTGTAGGGAAATGTCTTATCAATGAGTACAATTCGGATTTCTGTGGCCCCCGTTCTACAGTAAGTGTAAGGAGTCCGGCGACCATCTTTCTAGTCTTCTTCGAACCGACATTGATGCCTCGGCTGGGAATTTGAACTAACGACGTCATTGCACCGCAGCATAGTACACTCTACACACTACTAAATTATGCTATGCAAAATATAGAAGATTATATCTTTAGTATATATGGTGGTGGGGTGGGGGGGATGGAACGGAGTGCTGTATGGACATGTGCCTTATCAGGGGGACTACAACACGGATTTCTTTGGCCACTATTCTACATATGTGTAATATGTGTAAGCATAGTGTAAACAAATTTAGTCAACCTTAGAGACATCTTGTGTGTGTAAATATAATATAGAAATTCATTCTTAATAAAAATATCAAATAATTTTATTTTTTCTTTTGTATTCAATCGTTTGTCTCTGTGTTATCTCTTTTCATCTCCAAAAAAAAAAAAACCCTTACCCACCTTCTTCTTCACAATATTGTTGACCGTAAGGAAACAAACACACAAAGAACAGAAAAATGTAAATTTTTTTTTAATGCAACTTAATATCTTGTACTACACAACCAACAATAAACATAATATTTATGTTATTTAGGTGATTTTTGTCGATCTTTTTTAATGAATTTTAAGGTGTGCCAGAAAACGGGTTTTTAATTAATTAGATTTTTAGTGGAAAATATTTTATTTTTTATTATTATTATTATAAATATTTTTTTTTTCCGTATTGTAATTTGGTTGGAAATATTTTTATACATTTATGTTTCTATATATACGCACACACGTAAATATTTTGATAAGGTAAAATATTTTTACAAGAAGAAAATGATTCTTTAATAAATATTTTTGTTTTTGTTTTTTTTTATTGGAATTATCGATATTTTTTGATCAACACTAATTTACTCTGCCCTCCTTCAACCTCTTGGATTTTTCTTCCCCGTTTATAGACACACACACACACACACAGAGAACATTTCTTCTTGTATAAATGAGAAGAAAAATCACATCAGAAAAATCATTATTTTTTTAGAGTTCAAGTACAGTATAAGATCGATTATTCGTCTAGTAACTAATAAAGATCATTTTTTTTATGTTGGTTACGAGAGAAGATGTTGTACGGTAGCCTAAACGTACAGATTATGGCTGACTATCGTAATATGTGCACCGTTAGACGGTGATCTTTTGGAGTTAAGTGTTCGTAATACCTGCACCGTAGATGGTGGCTTTTTGGAGTTATATGTTCGTAATACCTGCACCGTAGATGGTGGCTTTTTGGAGTTATATGTTCGTAATACCTGCACCGTAGACGGTGATCTTTTGGAGTTAAGTGTTCGTAATACCTGCACCGTAGACGGTGATCTTTTGGAGTTAAGTGTTCGTAATACCTGCACAGTAAATAGTAACATTTTACAAATAATCTAAGAATGTTTTTTTTTTTTAATTGCAAAAATGTGACATTGAAGTGAAAATTATCGAAGTTGTACTGCGACTCTTTTTTTTTCTGTTTTTTCTTCTTTTGTAACACGGATAAAAATAATTTTTATTTTCCTAATATTTTGACAATTTATATTTATGTACAATAATTTTACATATAAATTTAGAAAATTAAAAAAAAAAATTTGGTCGCTTTCGTCTCAGATAAAAAAAAAAAAACCCACACCAAAAAAAATTCAAAAACCACACAACAAGAATTTTTTTTTTTTTTTTGATTGATTTTTTTTTTTTTGTTTATTCGTAATTTTCCAAAAAAAAAAAGAAAAAAATTTAATTTTAAATTTTTTTTTTACTTTGAATCAATCTTTTCATATAAAGGATTTTTTTTTTTTGGATTTCCGTTGGGTGGTGGTTGGTTGGTTTAATAGGGGGGGGGGGGGGGAATTGGAGCATCCCGATCCACATACCTAGACCCTATGGTCCCGCTGTAACCCCCTTACTAAACATTCCTCACAAGGTTTCACCACGAATCGTACCACATCCCACACTACTTCTTTTATAAACTTTACCAGCGCGTAGAGGGTTTTTTCCTTGGCCTAAAAATCACTTAAATTTTTCTGTAAGATAAAAACCAAAAAAAAAAAATATTTCAACCTTATAAATGACAGAGTGGCAGAAGAGATATGTTCTATTGCCACCATCATCTTCTGGCAGACAAAGCCCTCTACACAGAGTTTCCGTTGTCAATTTTAATCTCGAGGCATTTTTACGTAATAGTAAATGTCCCGTAATTATATACGTGGTTATAAAGTCTCTGAGCATAGGTTTTTGCCATTTTCATCAGAATTAATCAAAATAAATTTAGCAATTGAGATCACCACCCCAAAGTAGTTTTGTGTGAAGACAGCTGTCTAGTAGACCGACCCATCTCTAAATTTATTTTGATCATCTAACCATAGTTTCTGTTGTGTGTGTGTGTGTGTGTGGGGGGAGGGGGGGGGTGGTTTTTACAGGTAGAGTTTAATTAAAAATGTGTCCTTGTAAATTTTATATTTCAATTTATTCTATTCCCGTTATTAAATATACTTTTTTTGTGAATTAAATTTTTATGTGTAACAGGATAAACATATACACACATTCATATATGTATGTAATATATGTACATATAAATATGTAACATACCAAAAATATAACATTCATCAATAAAAAAAAAAAAGGAAATAAATATTATTTGTGGAAGAGGGAAAATTTTGTGTATTTTGGTTTTTTCGTATGAACCTTGACCTAATAAATATTTTTATTTTTATATCTTGTTTTTTTTTTGTGGATTCACAAAATTTTAGGACATTGATATCTAAATACATATATGTATATAGAAAAAGTTATGTTGTGGGGTTATGTGTGTTTTTTTTTGTTGGTCAATTGAATAAGGAGATTATTTATAGTTAGTGTTATCTCCTTAGAATTTTAGAGAGAGAGAGTGAAAGTCAATATATGAAATAGATAGATAATGTCGTACAAGTTAAATTACTTCGCGCAATCTTTTGGGCCTATGTCTGCCTATATCTCTCTAGAGAGATTTTTTTGCCTCCCCGATATTCGGATTGTGCATTCATTAGGACCTACTTCAAATTTTTTTATGGAGGAATTTCCGAACCATAAATTCTGGTATAGAGTCTTCTCTGTGTGAAGTGTGAGACTCAAAAAAAATTATTTGTCACTTTTAATGGGTCAAATTTTGTTGTTGTTGTTTGTGTCAGCATTTGAACTCGATCGGTGCTCGACTCTATAGCATTTTTCCTATAATCTTAAAATTTACATCAATCATTTCCGGGTTACTAAATCATTTCCGGGAATTTGGAATCAACTTAGATCAATATTGATGCCCCTCTCCGGTCGGGAATTTGGAATCAACTTAGATCAATATTGATGCCCCTCTCCGGCCGGGAATTTGGAATCAACTTAGATCAATATTGATGCCCCTCTCCGGCCGGGAATTTGGAATCAACTTAGATCAATATTGATGCCCCTCTCCGGCCGGGAATTTGGAATCAACTTAGATCAATATTGATGCCCCTCTCCGGTCGGGAATTTGGAATCAACTTAGATCAATATTTATGCCTCTCCGGCCGGGAATTTGGAATCAACTTAGATCAATATTGATGCCCCTCTCCGGCCGGGAATTTGGAATCAACTTAGATCAATATTGATGCCCCTCTCCGGCCGGGAATTTGTAACTCCAAGGACTTCATTGAACCGCTGCATAAGTATACACACAATCACGCCGACTATAGCTGGGCAAATTGAAATTCTTATTATGGATTCTCATAAACACAATTTTTATGGCTTTCCCTCCATTCCGGATGTGGGGGTTGGGGTAAGGTCTATCATGAAATTTTTGTCATCAATAATTCTCTATTAAGGACTTATTAGATGGTGTGAAATTAGATCCGTGAAAATATCCACAAAAAAAAAAATAAAATTAAAGTGTATATGAAAATGTCAACAATGTAAAAAGTGTGTGATAGAGAGAGAGAGAGAGGAAGAATTTAATAATAAATAAATAAATAAGAAAAAAATTAATTAATTGATTATTATACTGGTTTTTTTTTTATTATTATTTCGTTATTGCTTGTTGTTGTTGTTGTAAAAAAAAAACCGATTTTGAAGAATGTGTAGGCGTTCAGAGCAAACATATTATATATTTTTTTTTTAATACAGGTTAAAATTAAGGTGTGATTTTTTTTTTTTTTAACCTCACTGAATATTAATAATAATATTAATAATAATAATGATGATAATAAAAATTATATTTATATATATTTCATTATGTATTTTTTTTGTTTTTTTCGGATTTTGAAACAAGGTTTTTAAAAATTTATGTTTTTTTTTTTTTTTTTTTTGAATTTCTTTAGTTTATTTGTTATATTTTGTTGTTGTTGTGTTTAGTTTTTTCGTTTTTTTTTTTGTGACACATGATAGCAAATTGATGTTCGCGCGCGCTGAACAAACAAAGCAAAAAAATTTTGTAAATTTTTTTTGCATTTTTTTTTTAATTTATGTGAAGCATATTATATTTAAATATTATGTATTTTATTATCATTATCATCGTAATATCTCAATGGCGGATATAAGATTCCTGAAAAACGTAATACGCGTAATTATATTTCTTGGCAATGTGCTATGTGTGTTCTTCAAGGTCCTCTCTCCTTCCACCAAAATATTGATTGATGCCCCTAAAACAAAACAAACTACTATTCCAAAAAATTTTATTGTTATTTTTATTTTATTTTGCCTCGTAAATGATCCTACGATCATTTTGCCGCCTAGATAAATGTGACTGAAATTCATCTTCTTCCAAAATATTGTGGTTCAAATTCATCTTCTTCCAAATACTGCTGGACACCCAAATATGTGTCACTGTATACCGGAAAATTTGTAACTATATAATGACATTTCTAATAAAATTGTGACCCATATATATTTATGTGTGTGACATGAGTTTCAGGGAAAACTATAAATGTCATATATAATTATATACGTGATGTTGATGGGTGGAACGTGTTGAACTGTACAAAGATTAGATGAAGGGGGTGGTGGGGGATGATTGTCAGAGAAACTGAGATTATGTAGATAACGCGAACTAATTAAAAACATTAGAACACACCCTCTCTCTCTCTCGTACAATTCGCGAATGGCTGGCGGCGAGATTTTTCAACTCCTTATCCTATCCACACATGGTTTATCAAATGATTTGCTCGTAGTTTTTGTGTATCAAATCTTTTGGTGGCTAGTTCAATATATTGACACCCATCCCAACTAGTCTTCAACATTTGTCTCTTTGGAATGTTTTTTTTATGTAGATTTCTGTTCTACTGGTCGCGATGAGATGATGGAAATGGGATAATTGGAAAAAAAACTAATTGATTATCATTTTATAGAAATTATTCAGTTATCCTCAAAAATCAGATATATTTGAAGAGAACCAACAACAACAACAATAACAACTCTGAAAAATATTTGGATATAGAAATTGATAAGAAAAAATTCCAAGTAAAATGATTGAAGTAAAAAAAAAACGTTAATAAGTTTTTTTTTTTTTTTTGTTTGAATCTGAACTCTGCTATATACATTTTTACATATATATATATATATATATATATATATGTATATTTATGTATTTGAAAATTCCATAAAAGAAATTAAAAAAAAAAAACTCCGTATCAGTCGAGACAAACTCATTTGTAGGAGATTAAAAAAAATTGGGAAGAATGTTAAAAAAAAAAAAATTAATATATTTATAATACCAGAGGTATAACACTATAAATGAGTTTGTTTTTGTTGATATTTTAAGGAGTGCTAAAGTATGCATGTAAATTATGTGATTTTATTTATTTTTGTTCTTTTTTTTTTTTTTTTTTTTTTGATAAACACCAAAAGATGTTTTTTTTTTTTTATTATTATTATTTTCATTTTAGTTTCCATTTTTACCGGAAATATTTTTATAATAAATAAAAAAACTCTTGCGACATTTTGAAATGTGTGTAGATTAAAAATTCAGACTCGCGAGAGTATAAGATTGTAAAATAGATCGATTGTGGTGCACTCTATATTCCAGTAAGTGTCGGTCGTTTCCTCCAGAGACTGTTTTGTTGTTGTAAAACCTTAGAATCTTCCTGATATATAGTAGTCACATAATTTATTTCAGTAAGGGGGGGGCTGTGGATTGATAAAACAGCCTCCACCCGATGGTGTCAATCATTTCCGTGCAATCCTTTCACAGTTGCGATGTATTCTGGTGCAGTTTGCGACTTTCGCAGCACAGAATCGTCATACTGCCCTGTTCAATTAAGGGTGGCGCAGAATTTGGGCTCTATAATCGATAGCATTAACTTGTAATTAACGCCTAGCGGGAAAAAGCCAGACTTCGTACAATTCTAGCGTAGATTTTTTTTTTTATATATATTTGTCAAATTTTCATTTCATAATTTTTATGTGATTTTGCAGCAAGTTTTTGCCTCCCATTGTTAAATTTTGTGTTTTTTTGTTGCCAAAGTTTTTTTGCCTTCCAAAAAATTGATTTTCATCAATTTTTTTTTTTTTTGCCTCCCAATATTGAAATAGCGTTAAATTTCTCAACTTGTTAAAAGCCAGCGCTAGCGTTTTTTTTCTTCTCGCCTACCGTTAACTGCTGGTATTTGTGTTCGCGCTTAAATTGATTTCCATTATGTTGGAAACTTGTTTTAAGTTAACACTATGGATTTAAACCCACAATTGTGCGGCCGACCTTTAAAATATTTTCAGTAAGGAAAGGCTCTATGTGTTGGGATCTATGAATTGTTACCCAAAATCGAAGGAGATTTGTTATCAACCTCTGCCTGGTTAGCGATATTATAAATCTAGAGAAAATTAATAAATCTATCATATTAGAATATTTCATGATCGCGGAGAAACTATTACCAGGGTTCCCTTAACAAAAAAAAAAATAAATAAAAATTAATTTTTTTTTTTTTTTTTTTTTTGATTTTTTTTTGTTGTTGTCAAATATTATTTTTATTTCTTTAACAAAAAAAAAAAAAAAAATGGTTATTTTTTTAGTGTGCGATTAACGTGGTATTTAATTTATTAATTTTTTATTTATTTAATTTTTTTTTTTTTTTATTAATCAAAATGTAAGAAAGAAGAAGAAGAAGAAAGAAACCAGAAAAAAAAAACTTATCCATTCAAGGTAATTTGTGACGATTCATTTGTTAAGATAAAAAAAAAAACCTAATTTTAATTTTTACTTTTGGGCATTTAAATAATCAAAAAAGTTTTTTTTTTTTAAGGTGCAGTTTTTTTTTTTTTTTTTTAATTTAGTGCGAAATAAAAGTTTATAATATCTGTTTTGTTTTTTTTCAAATATAAATAATATATTGATATTATTAAATAATGTTATTAATAATATATTTTGTTTATCTATTTTGTATTTTAGGTTTTTTTTTTTTTTGTTTTTTTGGGTATTAGTGTTACTTTCTAGTTGTTAAAATTCTATTTTTTGTATTTTTTTTTTTGTATTACCTCGCTTAGAGGTTCAGAATTCCGGATATATACATATATATATAATGGATTTATATATGAGGGGCTCCGAACCAAAGTAGCGCCTAATCCACGAACAATTATTTTAATTAGTCAACTATTTAGTATTTAAAGCGAATTATGTCAAATAAGCTTTTTAGGGCATTTTTTTAAAAAAAAAATCCCTTATGTTAACGCTTTTCTGTCCGTCTGTCCGTCTGTCCGATGTAAACAATAAAAAGCAGTTATTTCACATAGTTACTGTACACACAAGTTCATGATAGACCCACCGATGGAAAGCTTGATTTATTAAGAACCAAATGTAATTGATAATATTTTTAAATTCGTCCGGTAGGCGGCGCTTTTCGCATTTTTCCAAAACAAATTTTTTTCGAATAAAAATGTAATTTTATATAGTAAATGTGCACTAAAAATGATGTTTGACCACTCGTTGGAAAGGTATTTAAGAGTAGAATACGATGCCGTTAACTTTATTTCCAATTTCTACCGCTAGAGGCGCAGAATATGTACTAAGATATGGAAAAAGAGTTTTTTTCAAAATTTGTTTTCCAATTGCGAATAAGCTCCAAAAAATAGGTTTAATCTGTCGCACCTGAAATTTAGTAACTAGTAGTATAAAATCAGTTATAATTTTAATTTATGCGGCTAGGGGTGCACCATATACTCCAAAATATGCATTTAGAGTAGTTGCATTTAAAAAAAGCCCATAATTATAAAACTACTGATCAGTAGTTCGGCTGCGCGGCATTTTTATTTGAAATTATTTAAAAAAAAAAAACCCATCGAGAAATCATTTACAAAACAAACAAAAAAACTAAAATATCTTTCAAATTTTTACTCATAGATGGCGTGTCAAAAAATGTCGAAATGATAATTATAGACTGGGGACTATAGAAACATTGTAATTCAAAACCATCAATATTTGCGCCTAGCTTCCGGTGTGGTGTGGTAGTAGTATTTTTTTTTTTTTTTTAATTATATATCGCAAGGCATAACTTTTAGGTGTAGTTTTTCTTTGTTGTAAAATTACATTTACTTTCCTTAAAATTAGCAATTTCTGATTACCTATTACTTTGACTGGAATTTTGTATAACTGGAATTTTGACTGGAATTTTGTTTAAAAATAGTTAAAAATTACAAATTTTTGACATTCAAAAATTCACCTTTTTCCAGGCGCCGAAAATTTAACTATTATGGTCAAAATTTCATGACGGTCTGAGCCGAGAGCGCACAGCTATAAATTTTGACGAAAATAGTTAAATTTTCATTCTAACCTAAAAAAATATTTTAATACTCGCGTAAAAGTTAATAATTTGTGTAATGACAATATTTCAAATTAACATTAATTGTATATTAAAGGGAAATGCGGAAATATCTAAATCTAAATCTTGTGGAGGTAATAAATTTTTTTACGATTTGTGTACTCATCTTGAATTTAATTTTCAATTTGAATTGTCAAAATTTTTAACCAATATATTTTGGGACAGTGCAAAAAAAAAATATTTACCACGATTTAAATATCTTTCAACTCGGTAAAAAAAAGTATTTCACCTTTTGTTTTTTTTTTTTGAACTTTTTAACCAA
The DNA here is from genome assembly GCA_949752835.1 of Empis stercorea. Lineage (NCBI taxonomy): Eukaryota > Metazoa > Arthropoda > Insecta > Diptera > Empididae > Empis > Empis stercorea. Next base: position 2,544,770 of record OX457090.1, on the reverse strand, counting down.
ATTAGACAAGGCCATAAATTGAAATTTTCCCGCCATCAATTGAGAAAATTTATATAAATATAAATATAAATATATATAATTAATTAAACACAAATTTTTATAAAAAATAATAAATAAATAAATATACAAAAAAAAAAACTGTTCATTCAAAATAAAATATTATCCTCCCATAGATAAAAGTTTGTCACATTTTCTTTATTTTAGTTTTTTTTTTGTCTTTTCTATTTCGTAATCTAAAAATTTTTTTTTGTTGAAAAATAATAAAACAAAATTTTAATAATAATAATAATAAAATAAAAATTTACATAAGAATTAAAAATAAAAATTCATTCATAAATATAATATACAAACATGGGGTCATAAACATAACCTAAGAGTTAAATTAATTTATAGAATTTTACCTGATTTTAACCCATTTACGGTACACGGCTAAATAGTCTAAAGAATATTTTAATTTTTTTTTTTAAATTATATTTGAGATGCTTATTGAATTAACAACGAATAATTAACAACCTGGATCATAGTAAAATGCTTTATATTTCTCAACGATGACACTTAAAAATATTTATTAAACTCTCGACATTATAAACAGTTTGATTCCAGATGAAATTGAACATAGTTTGACCGAGAATAATTAACATTAAAGAATTGTTGTAACATGACGTGTGCCCCTATATATGTTGGTACCATTAATATTTAGGAGACCAAGAAGATCAGGGGTGAATCGAATCTAATTAGGATTAGGAGTGTCTGGAAAGCATAGATAGCTTTGGCACAACAGATATTGTATTGAGGTTGATTAACAATAACCTTGATGTTTGTAAGTCTGAATGTGTCAGTCTAATTCTGAATGTTTTTCAATACGATTTATATTTGTATATTATATAATAAGGATACCAAAATAATAGAAGCATATATTCGTAAGATGGAGCGGACAAAGGAAATATATAAGGGTCTGATAAATCACTTGAGTTTCGTCATATCCATTCCCCCAAACCAGTAATTATAAATTCATAAAAGCTTCAATTTCAGTTAAACAATTCAGGATTTGGTATGCCATCTAGTACGAAATGGGTTACATTATAAATACATAATATCACAATTCCGGTTGTTATGGGTTAAATTAGTCTGTTTTTCAATATTTACATATAATATTGATACATATATATATATATAATATTTTTATGATTATTATTTATTGGAAATTAACGCACACACACATTAAAATATATATATATATATATATAAAATCCTATTTTAGTAACCCAAAAAAAAAAATAAAATAATAATAATATTAAAGATTATAAGGGGGACCACCACAGTTGAAACATAATAAATTTCTTGATGACCATCTCTCACCTTTTTCCTATTAAAATAATAAAAAAAAAAAAACTAAATAAATATATATATATATATATACTACATATATATATATATATATATACATAAAATATATTAAAATTATGTATATATACATATTATTATGCATAATTTATTGAATTCTTAACAAACAAAACATAAAAACCATTAAAGAAATTCATTTATTAAGATTTTAACACAGAATATTATAATACATAGAAGGGGGAGAGCCGTGAACGGTCGTCGCGCGCGCGGGTTTTTTTTTTTTTTTTTTTTTTTTCTTGATTTAAAATTAATTCAGTGTCGCACCTTTTTTATCGTTTTTTTTTTTTAACTTGAGTTGCTAGTTTCTTTTTGTTTTTTCTGCGAGATTTTATTTAAAAAAAATAATATTTTTGAATGACATTTTCCTAACCAAAAAAAAAAAAGCCTAAATTTTAATTTTTATGTGTTTTAGTCTTTAGGCATCTGAGGTTTTAAAGGGAGAGAGAGACAGAACAGAACAAAGAGTGTGTATACGTGTTTTTAGGACTTAAAAAAAAAATCTCTTATGTTAACGCTTTTGTGTCTGTCCGTCTGTCTGTCCGATGTAAACAGTAAAAAGCAGTTATTTCATATAGTTACTGTACACACAGATTCATGATAGAACCCACCAATTAGAAAGCTTGATATATTGAGAACCAAATGTAATTGATATAATTTTAAAATTTGGCCGGTAGGCGGCGTTATTCAAATTTTGTCAAAACACCTTTCCGAATAAAAATTATAATTTTATGTAGTAAATGTGCACCAAAGATGAAGTTTGACCCACTCGTTGGAAAGGTATTTAAGAGTAGAATACGATGTCATTAACCATATTTCAAATTTATACCGCTAGAGGCGCTGAATGGTAAAATATATAAAATGTTAATTTTTAAAATGTGATTTCCAATAAATAAGCCCCAAAAATTAGGTTTCAAGTCGCATCTGAAAGGTAGTAAGTAGTAGTATAAAATCACACTTGTTATAGTTTTAGTTTCTGCCACTAGAGGGTGTAACATATACACTCAAAATATGCATTTACAGTAGATGAATTTAAAAAAAAAGCCCATGATTATAAAACCTACTGATCAAGTAGTTCGGTTGTGCGGCATTTTTTTCATTATTTTCACATCAATTATTGGTCTCCTTATTTTTGTGTGCGAAAGAACAGTTTTTCTTAATTCTTGTCCAATTTATGAGCCTGAAATTTTTTTGGATGCATCAAAAAATAAATTATCATAGTTTGTCTCTATGAGGTTAGGGGTAGAGGGAAACCAAATTAACCCTTTAAAAATAGATTAATTCCAAATTTCCATATGCGTGTGACAACACCAAAAATCCTTAAGACTTTAAAAAGATATTCGGAAAATTAAACAACAACAAAAACATCATTGCGCTCGCACATCAACTATAATATCAAAATTTGCATTGATTTTTTTTTTTTTTGAAGTTATTATAAGATATGATCGGATAAATTTGTGTGTATGTTTTTTTTTGGTCTTCTAAATCGTGAATAGAATTAATTCTAAGGTGTTCCCCGATCTAAATTTAAAAAAAAATGTTCTGTGTGCAACAAAAATATTCAGAAAATCTTGTTATCTATTAATTTATATCGAAAGATAATTTACATATATATATATTGAAATATATATATATATATATGTAAATACAAGTTGTCCTGTTTGATAGACCAAAAGTAAGGTGAACATTGGTAGATTGTTTTTTTTTACCAACTAAAATTAAACAAGATAATGTTGAAATAGTGATACTATTTAGTTAGAGGAATTACACGATGTTATGTTTGACATTTTGTCGACCATTTTTTTTTTTTTGACAATATGTGTCAAAATACACTTCGACGACAATATATGTCAAATACACTTTGACGACAATATGTGTCAAATACACTTTGACGACAATATGTGTCAAATACACTTTGACGACAATATGTGTCAAATACACTTTGACGACAATATGTGTCAAATACACTTTGACGACAATATATGTCAAATACACTTTGACGACAATATGTGTCAAATACACTTTGACGACAATATGTGTCAAATACACTTTGACGACAATATGTGTCAAATACACTTTGACGACAATATGTGTCAAATACACTTTGACGACAATATATGTCAAATACACTTTGACGACAATATGTGTCAAATACACTTTGACGACAATATGTGTCAAATACACTTTGACGACAATATGTGTCAAATACACTTTGACGACAATATGTGTCAAATACACTTTGACGACAATACATGTCAAATACATTTTGACGACAATATATGTCAAATACATTTTGACAACAGAGTACTCTCTATACTTTGACAACAGTATTTGGACAGTTTCCGAATTCATAAATGTCCAATAAAAAAAAAAATTAGGAGCAAAATTTACTAAATATTACTCATTCTCTCTCTCTCAATCTCTTCCTCTCTATTCGCACCTTCTTAACGCAATGATACAATTTTTTTTTTGTCCTTTTCTGTTTTTGGATATTGCCAATTAGTCATTGTAGTATCGCCCCTGTGTAACCCTACCACTTTTAAAACATAATCTTCTGTTATCCATAAAATATTTGTACAGAGAGAATCATGATTATTGTGCAATCAAGACAACCGGTATTATAATTTTTATTCCTGTTGTTGTTGTTGTTGCTGTTTTTCTAATTGATTTAAGAAGGAAGAAATTATAAATTAAGTAAGATATGGTTGGTGGGATGGGGTTTGGGGGGATGGGGGAGGCGGCAACACATTAAACCAAAAAAAAAAAAAAAAAAAATCTCCAATAAAACTTTTAATCTTGTGTGTTTTTTTGGGTTTGTTGATGATGATAATATTCGGAAATTCATTTTACGGGCATCTAACTAATTGGGTCTGTCGTTAAAATGACCCCACGAGTGTGTAATATAACACCTTTTTTTTTTTTTCTTTACTACATATGTTTTATTTTTTTCGTTTTGGTTTTAATTTATTTTCATGATTTCTGTTTGTGATTTAATTTTGTTGGAAAAAAAAAAAAAAAAGAATCGGAAATTTTTTTTTTGTTTTTATGTTGATTAGAGAGAGACTCGCGTGTTGCATAAATTTTCAATTTTTTTAATATTTTTTTTTTTTGGGAAATTTTAAAGAATAGTGTGTGTGTGTGTGTGTGTGTGTAGGGCAACTAATAAATTTGTTGTATATAAATTATATTTTTAATTAAATTTACAAATTAATTAACAATTAATATAGTCGGCCAGTACGAACGTGTATTTGTTGTGCTAGAGTAATTTTGAGATGAATCTTTGAAAAAATTTTAATTACAAAATAATAAATTACAAATAATAAATTCGAAAGATCAATGATCTCATGCGAGATGAATCGTAGTCTCGGAAATTCTGCTAACAACAATTCAGCTCGGACTTACTTAACAACATACGTATATCATGCCTTGTCTCTGTGGTGGGTGTAGTTTGTGTCTCTGTGTTGAGAAGGAGAATTTATGGTTCAGAGAGAGAAATGTACTTCATATTAAATTAATTATGTCATATTTAAATTACACAATTACGAATATCGGGCAAAACCCTCTTAAGAGGAGATAGGATTAATGGCTCAATCATAATGGGCATATGCTGGCCTATGCAAATTCTATGCATGGTTTGATATTATTTATGTAAATTGTATCTTCAAATCATAATCTGCTGCATATATGGATCCGTTCGTTAAGTTCTGTCATCCGTTTCATTATATTGTTTTGATTGTCAAATTTCCGTCAGTTTCGTAGTTCCGTAACGGAAATTTGACACATATATAATGCATTTTCGAGTCAAAATAGTCTTTTTAAATTTCAAATTAGTCTTTTCAAGTAAAATCAAATTAGTTCTTTTACAAAATTAAATTCAGTGTTTTGTGTGTGTTGTGTGTGTGTACGAGACTAATATGATTTTTGAAAAAGACTAATTTGAAATTTAAAAAAAAAGACTATTTTAACTCGAAAATGCTATAAATTAAAAATAGTTTTCTTTTTTTTTTTATTTAATTTAATTTCGACTTTGAAATTCTCTATTTAATACAGAATTATGGTTGTAACACAAAATATGGTAGTGCATAACGAAGAATATTCTATGCATTCGATTAGTTTTGACACTACTTTGCATAGTCTTGCATATGATGCCCATTATGGTTGAGCCCATAAGGTATACACATAGGATTGTTCTCTTACCATATTCTCTATTATAGTACTTACTCTGTTTAATATTGAATTAAATATGAAATAATCTCTTTATATAATTAACACCAACACCTCTTCCACCCTCTATATGAGAGTGGTAAAATAACATCTCTATAAGAATATTTAACACAACAAAGAAAAAAAAAAAAAAATTCCATTTTTGATTAAAAAATAATTAAAGAGAAATTCATCTTAATTGCATTATTATTATTAATTTCGTTATTTTTGAATTTTTAGATTAATTTTTGTTGATCTCTGATGATGATCATTACTATGTTTTTTTTTTATTGTTTTGTATTTTCATTTTATTTTTTTTTTTATAATTCGTTCCAACGATGATGATTTCTTGCCGGTTGTATGTTGTTATTTTTTTAAATAAATGCTGGTCATTTTTTGGTGGTATTTAAAATAGTTTTTTTTTATAAAGAAATTCATTTAACCATATTGTAGCTCTTCAATAATGATAATAATAATAATAATACCATTCTATCATATCTCCCTACATAAATAATAATTAAAAAAAAAAAAAAATACAATTTATAAATTTTTTTTAAAATAATTTTTTGTATGTGTGGTGCTAGCTTGCGGCGTGTACCATACGAAAACTATTTTATTTTGAAATTTTTTTATTCAGATTTTTTCGATTTTTTTAATTAATTATTAATCCTTTTCTCCCCCTCTCCCTTCTCCCTCTCCCCCTCTCCCCTCTCTCTCCCTCTCCCACTTCTCGATCTCCCCCCTCTCTGCTATTTTGTATATAGGTCTTGAATTTGAATTCCATATCCATCCTACCGCAATTGCTGTTTTAGAACCAGACACATAAAAATGACATTAGTTCACTTCATTTGTAAGTGTGTTCATTGGTTTTTGGTTAGGCCACAGATATTGTGTTCTCTTGGGTTTGCGCCTCTCTATTATTTAAAATAAACCTTAACAAAATTTCATGAATGTCCACACAAATTTGGGCTGTAACTAAAATTTCTCTTAGCGTAATTATAATTAAAAACATGATGTCACGAGTTCAATAGTTATTATTTCCAAAGCGCGATAGCTACTGTGTTAATTTTGGTGGAGTGTGTTTTATCACTTGCAGTTTGCTATTTTATAAACCAACCAAAACTAACGTATCATATATATCACACATCAATATTTTGGGCTGTGTGCCCCCCAGATGAACGAATAGCATAAACTAGACATTATTTTTTCACATTGTTAATGTTCAAAAATTAGAATAGTTTTCGTTAGTACCATTGAAATAATTTCCAAAGCACATTCTCAGGTAAAGAAGAATATTATGTGTGTGAGTGTGTGTGTGTTTTTATAGAGCCAAAGAGCACAAAAAGCATATCACTTAAAATTAATTGTTTATGTTAATCCTTTAGTGTGATTTGCGATCTAAAGAAAAAAAAATTTTTCATTATTATTATTTTGGAATTTTATTTATTTCGTTTTTTTTTAGTTACCAAAGCTATATTTGAAAGAGTAATCAAAAAACTAATATTTTCTCACAAATTTTTAGAATTTAATTATATAAGAACATAAATTTCGTACCATTATTTAGGATCTAATATTTGAATTTTTTTTTTTTTGGTGTAATATTGTTAAAAGGATCGTCTATAATATGGTTAACACACGATAGTCAATGTATTTTTGTTTAATATTTTATAATTTTTAAGTCAAAAGAAAAAAAAAAGGGGTTTTTTTTTTATATATATATATTTTTTGGTTATTGTGAAGGTGAGACACTGTGGGGTGTTAATTGGAAATTATAATGCAAACTCATCATTTATATATGTAAAAAATTTTTTTTCTGTGTTGTGTGTTTTTTTTTTCGGTTTTTGTATACTCCTCTGATGCCTTTAATAATAATAACCATGAATTTTTTGGTTCTTTCATTGTTGGATTATGATCCTCAAAATATTTTCGTTATAAAGGTTATTTATTACAGGTAAATGAATGGTACAATATTGTCTTTGGACGCAAGTGTAATGTGTGTACCCGGAAAAGTTCTAAAAATTGTAAAATGCAGTTTTTTTGCCTGTTTTTTTGTTATGAGAAACGTCATCTACAGGTGACTTGACGACAGTTTATACTGTGGAACTTTTCTCTGTAATATACAAAATTTAATTACCTTTAGAAATTACGTTTTGTGAAATTATTCCTCATGTAAACATGAATCAAAAAACGAATTTGGGGCGGCAAAAATATTCCAATTTTCCTATAAAAAAAAGTTAGCCAAATTTTCGATGGAACTTCAGATTTCGTTGCTTAGCGGCGAACCATTAGAAAAAGTTTAAGGAGACACACAAAACATCAAAGATAGACCAAGAAATGGTCGTCCAAACGGATCCCGTAGACACAAATTTAGAAGAAAAAATTAGGGGGGTCCTTAATAGAAAAAAAATTGCAAATCGGTAGGAGATGTGGCCGAAAAAACCCCATACAACTAAGAGCATGGTCCCAAAGGATGAAAAAATGGAATGCTATGCAGACCTTAAGGAAAGAAAAAAAAACGAAATTTACCACCAAGCAAGTCAACAAGAACATTTTATTAAGCAAAGGAACTTTGAGAACTTTTCGGTACACTCACCTCATATATAAATTGAGTATAGACACCGATAGGTGTGCACATCTCGGATCTCTCTCTCTCTACCTGTTTGAACCAAAGAACATATTTTTGGGAACAAAATTTTTTTCGGATATATAAGATTTGTGTGTGTGTGTGCGGTTATTATTAGATAGAAAAAATAATGAAAGGATGCACAAAAAAAAAACAGAAAATTTTGCACATTTTTTTTCTTCTTTTTTTTGCATTTGATTATTAATTTTTTTTTATCTAATTAATTTTTTTTTTTATGTGTGTAAATTTATATCCTTGATATACTTTTGTGATAAAACATCTGCTTCATTTTTTTTTGTTTTTGTTTGTGTTGCTTCTTCTTTTTCTCTATGATTTTTTGTATATAGGAAAAATTTTTTTTTTTAACTATCCCTTTTTTTTTTTTTTTATACATTAAAAAAACAAAAGAAAGGAAAAGATTTATATCCTTATTAATATGGGCTTAGGAAAATTAATGGAAAGCAAAAAAAAAAAAAAAAAATAAATCAATATTTTTTAATATTGAAATAAAATAAAAATCTAATGACATGCGATAAATTTTTTGGTTAATGATTTTAATCGATTGTTTGAAGTATCGAACTTCTCCGATCCCCCCACCCCCCCGACTCATCAATTTTTTCAAGTATATGTTGGACGACTCGTGTGACTAGAGTTACTACTTATGACGGTGCAGTGCATTTTCGCCCGTATCGTTAATTTGTATAGGTTCGATCCCAGTATGATCGAATCCCGGTATTGACAGTCCGATTCGGGCGAAAATGCACTGCACCACTTATGACTAGAGAGGTCAGGTAGGTAGTGGAGGCTTTGTAGAGTGTCACGAATTGTTGCTTAGTGTGTTTGTGTAGGTATGTGAGTTCAATTTCCCGGATGGAGAGACATCGATTTTTGTTCTAAGTTTTGATTCCGCTTCAAAATTTTTGATACCTGATCCATGTGTGAGAGATAGACTCTTTACCAGATGGTCCCAGTGTGTGGCTTCTGTATTATATATATATTATTTTTTTTTACTAACCTAGTGGGGGGTGGATTTTCTTCAATTTTCCGTTTACTTATAACAAAAAAAAAAAAAGCAAATTTTCCTTTATTTTATTTTTTTAATATTTACAAAAAGAAATTTTCAATAATGATGAACTCTGAACGGAAATGAAATAAAGTAAAAAAAAAAAAGAAATCAATATTTTACAACCCCTCTATATTTATATTATATATATATATACTATATATATATATATATAGATATATATATATAATCCATAATAATACGAGCGCATATTTAAAATACATTTTTATACAATTTTTTTTTTTTAAGGATCAAATTTTTAACAAGATATAAAGCAACAACAAAATTGTTATGTGGAAAAAGCAGTGAAAGTGAAATGTGAAATTATTATTTCAAAGAATAGCAAAAAAAAAAAAAAACTAGACTCAAAAAACCTTTGAAAAAAATATATAGACAAAAATTTTCCAGAACAAAAATTCTCCTTATATGTAAATTTAGATTAAATTTTTTATTTTATGCTACTTTTTATAGTCCGCCTAAATATTTAGTCTAGCTTAATTTTTTGCCGAATAATTTGGGCAAATTAATAGATTTTTCAATTCTGTTTGTATAATTTTGTTATTAGTAAAATTCCCCGTCGATAGACACCAAAAATTCACTTATATTGAAGTGTAAAGTTGACTTTTTGAGCCAAAAATTTAGGGAGTTTAACCTCTAAATTTTTTAATTGTGGCTCAAAAAGTCTACTTTACACTCCAATATTGGTGAATTTTTCGTGTGTCTATGGATGGGGGGGAATTGGAATTCTAATAAGAATATCCAAACCCTAAAAAATATTTGAAAAGCTGTTTCTAAAAGAGAACCAATCAGCGAAAGAAGAAAATTTAATAAACGGATCATCGATTTGGCTTCCGAGATAAACATTACTACACTTGAGATCGAGTACATAGGATAACCTCTGATGTCATCGGGGGGAAAAAAAACACGCTTGAAGGGGAAAAAAAAGTCTGCTCCCCACTATCAGTTCTGGATTCTTTATGATAAAACAGGAAGGAGCTTACTCGGAATTAAAAGAGATCAAAGATGGTGTACACACACACACACAAGGCAGAGTGTACTTGGACTATTTCTTTACATTTTGTTCATAAGTGATCCTTCCAAACGCTAGAAAAACAACACCAATAGCAATTTTCGCAGATGATACAACAGCCATAATTGCAGAAAACATCAAAGAATCAACAAAAAAACTGCAAACTGCAAACAGCTCAAATAGAAAACTGGACTAAAAAAAAAAATTGGAGAATCAAATTAAATATCTTTAAATTTGTCCAATTTATAGAAAATATTGGAGAGAGAATGTCCAGATATTTATTTTAATCCAAAATGACACAATTTTCAAATCAAATATGCATCGAATCTCATAACTCGTGACCCAAAGTTTATTATGTGTGGATATCGTTTTTGTTTTTTGGTTGGAGAGAGGTTCACTCAAAAAATAAGCTAAAAAATAATATGGGGTTGGGTATAAAATCCCTAAACACAAAATCCCCAAATTTACACAAAAATCCCCAAGTTTTGTTAAATAAAAATTTGGGTTGGTTTTCATTTCTTTGAATATTTTCTGGAAAAGGCGACAAACCAATTCTTGCAGATTTCTGTGGAAAAAGGACAAACCACCAATTCTTGTTGCCGATTTCTGTGGAAAAAGGACAAACCACCAATTCTTCTTGCAGATTTCTGTGGAAAAAGGACAAACCACAACTTCTTCTTGCAGATTTCTGTGGAAAAAGGACACACCACCAATTCTTGTTGCCGATTAGTTTTAGAGATTTTGTGTTGTTTGGGGTTTTTGGATTCGTGTCTCTCTCCCAAAATAATGATCAATATTTTATTTTTTTTTCTATATTGTCCAGAAATTATCATTAAAAGAAAATCTAGTGAAAATGATTAATTCTTTTTTTTTTTTTTTTACAATATTTAATTGCATTAAAAAGAACCAACAACAACACACAAACGCATATATCATAAAAATGTGTTTAGTTTTTTTTTTTGCTTTGTTTAAAGAGTCAGACAAAAAAAATTCCACCCTAAAAAAAATGATGGAAAAAAAAAAATGAAATTTTTGTGGGGTTGATTTTTCCAATATTTTTTTATATAAAATTTTTATATTTTTAATGAGCATCTGTAATATTTTTTTTTTTTTATAAAAAATGAAAATAATTGTGTAGATGGTGTGTGCGCGCGATTTTTTTTTATAATTTCTGTTAGGGGTGATTTTTTTTTTTCTGTGGTGGTGGTGGTGGTGGTGGCTGATTTTGTCATGAGTATTAGAAAGCATCAAGAATATTTTATATTCCATAAAAAATAAAAATAAAAATATATTAGAAAGGGCGACATAAAACATTAAGAAAGCAAAAAAAAAAAAAAAAAATTGCCATTTTTTTTTATATATATATTTTTACTATGCACATAAATTTTCTTAATTTTTTTTTTCACCCTAGAAATTTGTTTACATATATGTATATAGTGTGCCTTTATATACATGTATGGGTGTGCAATTTTTTTTTTTATTCATAAATGTTGGTAAAAAAATAAATTATTTTTCTTGTTTTTTTTTTTATAATACTTTCAAGTCGAATTATTAACATAAAAAAAATTGATTTTGCATATTAAAGTTAAAAAAAAAAATTTAATTATATTATACCAAAATTACTTAATTTCAAAAATTCTATACAAAAAAAAATTTATATATATAAATTTCAAATTTGTCTATTTTTTTCTACTAAAAATTAACATTCAGAAAAATCCTGTAAATATGTGTAATCAGAAATCTAAAATCTAAAAAAAAGTCTACACCTAAAAGTATGCCTCACGAATATAATTAAAAAAAAAAAATTCTATTAACTCCGGGAAGGTAGGCAATATAATATAATTTGAGTAAGATGTCAAAATTTCATACAAAATCCGACCAAAGTAACAGGGAATCAGAAACCCAAAATTTAGAAGGTAAATCTTAATTTTTATATAATAGTACACCTAAAAGTATGCCCCGCGAATATAATTTAAAAAAAATTCTGCTTACTCCGGGAAGGTAGGCAATATGATATAATTTGAGTAAAATGTCAAAATTTCATACAAAATCCGACCAAAGTAACAGGGAATCAGAAACCCAAAATTTAGAAGGTAAATCTTAATTTTTATATAAGAATACACCTAAAAGTATGCCCCGCGAATATAATTTAAAAAAAATTCTACTTACTCCGGGAAGGTAGGCAATATGATATAATTTGAGTAAGATGTCAAAATTTCATACAAAATCCGACCAAAGTAACAGGGAATCAGAAACCCAAAATTTAGAAAGTAAATCTTAATTTTTATATAAGAGTACACCTAAAAGTATGCATCGCGAATATAATTTAAAAAAAATTCTACTTACTCCGGGAAGGTAGGCAATATGATATAATTTGAGTAAGATGTCAAAATTTCATACAAAATCCGACCAAAGTAACAGGGAATCAGAAACCCAAAATTTAGAAAGTAAATCTTAATTTTTATATAAGAGTACACCTAAAAGTATGCCCCGCGAATATAATTTAAAAAAAATTCTACTTACTCCGGGAAGGTAGGCAATATGATATAATTTGAGTAAGATGTCAAAATTTCATACAAAATCCGACCAAAGTAACAGGGAATCAGAAACCCAAAATTTAGAAAGTAAATCTTAATTTTTATATAAGAGTACACCTAAAAGTATGCCCCGCGAATATAATTTAAAAAAAATTCTGCTTACTCCGGGAAGGTAGGCAATATGATATAATTTGAGTAAGATGTCAAAATTTCATACAAAATCCGACCAAAGTAACAGGGAATCAGAAACCCAAAATTTAGAAAGTAAATCTTAATTTTTATATAAGAGTACACCTAAAAGTATGCCCCGCGAATATAATTTAAAAAAAATTCTGCTTACTCCGGGAAGGTAGGCAATATGATATAATTTGAGTAAGATGTCAAAATTTCATACAAAATCCGACCAAAGTAACAGGGAATCAGAAACCCAAAATTTAGAAAGTAAATATTAATTTTTATATAAGAGTACACCTAAAAGTATGCCTCGCGAATATAATTTAAAAAAAATTCTACTTACTCCGGGAAGGTAGGCAATATGATATAATTTGAGTAAGATGTCAAAATTTCATACAAAATCCGACCAAAGTAACAGGGAATCAGAAACCCAAAATTTAGAAGGTAAATCTTAATTTTTATATAAGAATACACCTAAAAGTATGCCTCGCGAATATAATTTAAAAAAAATTCTACTTACTACGGGAAGGTAGGCAATATGATATAATTTGAGTAAGATGTCAAAATTTCATACAAAATCCGACCAAAGTAACAGGGAATCAGAAACCCAAAATTTAGAAGGTAAATCTTAATTTTTATATAAGAATACACCTAAAAGTATGCCTCGCGAATATAATTTAAAAAAAATTCTACTTACTCCGGGACGGTAGGCAATATGATATAATTTGAGTAAGATGTCAAAATTTCATACAAAATCCGACCAAAGTAACAGGGAATCAGAAACCCAAAATTTAGAAGGTAAATCTTAATTTTTATATAAGAATACACCTAAAAGTATGCCTCGCGAATATAATTTAAAAAAAATTCTACTTACTCCGGGAAGGTAGGCAATATGATATAATTTGAGTAAGATGTCAAAATTTCATACAAAATCCGACCAAAGTAACAGGGAATCAAAAACCCAAAATTTAGAAAGTAAATCTTAATTTTTATATAAGAATACACCTAAAAGTATGCCTCGCGAATATAATTTAAAAAAAATTCTACTTACTCCGGGACGGTAGGCAATATGATATAATTTGAGTAAGATGTCAAAATTTCATACAAAATCCGACCAAAGTAACAGGGAATCAGAAACCCAAAATTTAGAAGGTAAATCTTAATTTTTATATAAGAATACACCTAAAAGTATGCCTCGCGAATATAATTTAAAAAAAATTCTACTTACTCCGGGAAGGTAGGCAATATGATATAATTTGAGTAAGATGTCAAAATTTCATACAAAATCCGACCAAAGTAACAGGGAATCAAAAACCCAAAATTTAGAAAGTAAATCTTAATTTTTATATAAGAGTACACCGAAAAGTATGCCTCTTTCAGTTGTTTTTTTTTTGTGGAAAATGTGACATTAATATTATATTTTGGTATGTGGCATCATATTTCGGTCTTAATAACATATTTTTTTTTTTTTTTTTTTTAAACATTTTCATCTATTTTTTTGCGCGCGTTACTGGGGTTTTCTGTTTTTTTTCATAATTTTCTTTTATATTTTTCCATTATGTATGACAAGGGGCCACCCTTAAGCATAAAAATAATATATAGTATAATATGGATAGTGATATTCATATATGTATCGGGGGTATGGGGGGGGAGTAGAAAGAGTATTATAATATAACAAGGAGTACAGAAGACGAAGAAGAAGAAGTTGAAAAAAAAAAAATGTTTAGGGGTGCAAATTACTTTTTTTTTTCTCGGTAAACATAATATTTTAATGGTGTTTTTTTTTTTTTTTGTGTGTGGGGTGCATGTGTGTTAGTAAGTGTAACGAAAATTTTTATATAAAAAAAAAACGCATTTTTTTTATGTTACCCTTAGCAGGTTTTTTATTTTTCTTAGTTTTTTTTTCTACTATAAAAGTGCAAAAAAGATTTTCATTTTATTTTGTCGTCCTTAATATGTGTATATATGTATATTATATATATATATATTTTGCTACGTATTTCATTTAAATTTAATTCTTTTGCCAAAAGGGAAAAAAAATACACAAAACTTCAAAAAAAAAAAACGAAAATTGTATTTTGTTTTTTTGTATATGATTTTTGTGTTGCTCATCCTAAAAGGACTTCAAAAAAAAAAAAAAAAATACTTTAATTGTAATAATTTCTTCTTTTTTTTCAAATCTCTTATCCCAACGCATCAATATTGTCCGACCACCACCCCCTAGAAAAAAAAAACAATAAAATCCACATAAAAATATATATTCACTATTATTATTGAGTTCGAGTCAATTGGTGCCCCGGATTTTTTCAAAACTTATTTGATTTCGCAATTTTGACAATGCCGGGCAAAAAATAAAATCAAGAAGCTCTCTTACAGAAGAACATTTTTTCAGGTTTTCGGGACACCTCTAAATCATGTTTGGGTCCATAACTTATCCATAAAGGACTTAGTGTCGATAAAAATCAAAGTGCGACACTGTGTTCATGTTTTCTTGAGTGTGCGATATGTCAAAATTATTGTGCTTTTCCAAGGGCTTATTATATAGCCATTAGAAAAAGTGAGCCTTAAAAATTATGGTATTTTCCTATTCATTTCCGACGTTACAAACTATACAACTACAAAATCCATTATATCCGAAAAAAGTTGACGGATACAAAAAATGCGTTAAATCCATGTTTGCTGATGGGAGTTTCAAACGTCAAAGTCATTATATCCAAAGTATTTTAACTTAAGCTCTCTATAAGTGCAAAACCGCAGTGTTATCCAATTTTTTTGAAATTTAAATGAAATTTAAGGCTTCAATTAATTGAAAATTTGATTTTTTTCTCGCTATTTTGGTTTCTGGGATAACATGAGTTTTTTTCCATATAGTGTTTTGCAAGTACCGTTATTTCCAAACTTAAACAGGATTATCTCTCTGCACAACACTACAAAAGTGCATTACTCTCCTATGTTTAATTTGAATTATAAGGATCCGATCATTCAGATTAGGGAAGATTAGTTATTTGCTATTTTCTGCAAAATGACTTAGAGTTGGAGATATCGTATTTTGATTTTTATCGACACACTTAACGACTTTAACGTATGAAACTGGATTTAAGTGATGTTGTTGTTGTTGATTATAGGTGTAAGACAATTTAAGACAAGCTCTTGTATTAAGAGTTTCCATTGTTTTACACGATTTCAAACTTACACACAAGGATCTCTGAAACTCTCCAAAATTTTTGGTTTCGGGTCGTCAACTTCGTCGTCGTTTTTTTAAGAAAATAATTTATATTAACGCTTTTTGATACTTATTTTAAGCATACGCGCTAAAACCTTCAAACAAATTCTTTTCTTCGTTTTTTTTTTTTTTTTCAAGAAAAAAAGGATAATCATTTGAATTTTTTAATCATTTTAAGAAATTCAATCATGCAAAACAATTAAAAAAAAAGGAAAATATCGCAAAATCAATAGAAGAAAGAAAATAAAAAACAAAATATTTATAATATTTGGGGTGGGATAGATATTTGTGTGTCTGTGTTTTTTTTTTTTTGGGTAAGGAGAGAAGATCGATCGGATAAGGAATAGTAATAATAATAATAATAATAAAAAAAATCATATGAACACAAATAATATTGAAAAACAAAAAAAAAAAAAAGGGTAGAAAATTATTTTTTTGGTTTAAAAAAAAAAAAAAACGTTTAATACTACCAAAAATGACGCGCAGCCGAACTACTGATTAGTAGTTTTATAATCATGGGCTTTTTTTTTTAAATTCATCTACTGTAAATGCATATTTTAAGTGTATATATTACACCCTCTAGTGGCAGAAACTAAAACTATAACAAGTGTGATTTTATACTACTACTTACTACCTTTCAGATGCGATTTGAAACCTAATTTTTGAGGTTTATTGACTATTGGAAATCATATTTTAAAAATTAACATTTTATATATTTTACCATTCCGCGCCTCTAGCGGTATAAATTTGAAGTATGGTTAATGACATCGTATTCTTAAATTTCCTTTCCAACGAGTGGTCAAACTTCATCTTTGGTGCACATTTACTATATATAAAATTACAGTTTTATTCGGAAAAAGGTGTTTTGTAAAATGTGAATAGCGCCGCCTACCGGCCAAATTTTTAAATTATATCAATTACATTTGGTTCTCAATAAATCAAGCTTTCTATTGGTTGGTCTATCATGAACTTGTGTGTACAGTAACTATGTGAAATAACTGCTTTTTACTGTTTGCATCGGACAGACAGACGGACGGACCGAAAAGCGTTAACATAAAGGATTTTTTTTTTTTTTTTTGAAGTCCTAAAAAGGAGAGAAAGTGTAGAATTACTTTACGTAAATTAAATATTCTCACTTACACAATTTCTGTGACATAAGAAAAAAAAATTGTTGTAATGGGGGTTTTTTTTTGTATCGGAAGAGAAAAGATGATATTTAAATTGCGCCTACAATAGTTTTCATCATCAAAATAATTCAGCAAATCCCCCCGATATACTCCTCCACCACACTATAGACTTATAATAAATTACAATCACTCAATTTTACTACATTCACTCAATTCAAGAGACATATTACCTGAAGCCGATTTCATTCAACCGCCACCCACACCACCCCCAAGTCGTCCGACACACGAAATATATAGAAAAAAGGTTGGTGGCAACTCAGTCAAAACAATTTTTTGTGTCCCTCAATTTAAGAAAAAGTCACGTCAGAATTTTTTTTTTACTTTTATATGTCACCCTGTTATTAATTTATGGTATAACTTAGATCACCCTATACTTTAAAAAATATTATTTTGTAGTAAATTTTTAAGGTTTTTTGTTTGTTGTGCATTCGTGCGAATATCACCCTTTACTAAATATCGCCAAAAAAAACAAAACTACACAAAATTCCTTCTTCCGATTTCGTATGTACAAAAAAAAAACCCTTAAAATAATTATTTAAATTACAATAAGATTTTTAAGGGACATTTAAAAGATGGACATAAAAGAAATATTGCGGAAAATTAAGACTGTTTTTAAAGTAAAAGGAGAAAATATAATTTAATTAAATTAATGTTTCCCCCTCCCATCCATTCAAATCACAAATTCGTAATTAAATTTTTTTTTTGTATTAAGGACTTTCGTTGTGCAACAAATTAAGATAAAACACTTGAATAACAAAAAAAAAATTTGTTGTCGACAAATTAAAAAAAAAAAAAACCTGTTATATATCCTTTACGCGCAATTACAAAACGTACAACATTATAAATTCGGAAATTGTCAACAATAACTGGACATTGATGAACAAATTTGGTTGTAAATAATAGTCTTTGGCTTTATAAAAGTAAAATAATTTCACAGTAAACTGTCGCCACCCCGCGGCTGGATTGGGTATAAAATTTATCCCCAAATTTAACACAAAAATCCCCAAAATTTTTGTTAAATAAAACTTGGGTTGATTTTCATTTCTTTGAATATTTTCTGGAAAAGGCGACAAACCAATTTTTCTTGTTGCCCGATTTCTGTGGAAAAAAAGGACAAAGGAATTCTTGTTGCAGATTGTGTTTTTCGGATTTCGTGTTTCTACCGATTTGGCTATATGAACGGGGTAGAATTTGTTTGTGTTATTAAAGGGATAAGTAAGAAATTAATGGATCACCTTTTCGGGGGTGGGGTGGGGTGAGTGTTATACACAAAAAACATCACGTGATTCAGCTAAAGCTGAAACAAAAGATTACATATGATCAATCAACTACTGTAAATGAAGTAACTGTCCTCCAACGTGTTAAAAAAAAAACTATATCCATATAATATGTTTGTTGTGGAAGGTGTTGGTGGTGTGGGTGTTGGGGGGGGGGGGGAGGGAAACACATAAGATGGAGGATAATTTTTGGGTGTTCCATAAAATTTCTTAGTTTTTTTTTAGTAAAAGAGTTTCTAAAGTTTCTCTAAACAATAACAAAAATATGAAAGTTTCTAATTTATATAAAAAAATTTTCCCGAATCCAAAAATTATATTCAAATATTGATTTTAATTTAAATGTATATGTAATTATTTGTTGTTGTTTTTATTTTTATTATATTTAAAATAAAAAAAAAATTCATTGTTTTTTTTGCTTTTCTTATCCACATCCTCTCTCCCCTCCCCCCCTTTGTTGTGATACAACACAATTTCTTTAACTTATCACCCTTATTTTCACAAAAAAAATTAAAAAAAAAATCTTCTAATACATATATTACTCTTCTTACACTTCACTCTCTCTCTCTCTCTTCTCTCTATAGATTCTTCATCATCATCATTTTTCCTTCTATCTCATATACAAAAAAAAACAAAAAATGAAAAGTAAAATTATTTATTCATTTTAGAATATATATAAAAAAATAAAAAAAATAATAATATCCTTAGATATTCTAAGAAACACATCCACACACACACACAAACATAAAAAAAAAAAAATATTTAATGTATTTTTTTTTTTTTTTTACTTTTTTAATGTACACAATTTTTTTTTTACCTTAAACCAAAATCTTAAAAAAAATACCAACCCCCCCTCCCCCCGCCACCCAATTCGCTTTATCACTCCTCTTAACCATATTTATAATATTCATCTCGTAAAATATTGTGTATACAATATATATTTATTATAAACTCGTCGCCAATATTCACCCATCATCTTTTCGTACTTATATAATATTCCTTAACACACACACAAACACACACACACACACACACATATATATAAATATTTTTATTTTTCTGGGTTTTCTTAATTTTTCTCTCTTTCTCTTTACACCCCTTTTTCACCCAAATCAAAAAAAAAAAAAAAAAAAAAAAAATCTAACGCATCACCAAAAACCCACTATCACCCCCCTCTACACGTATCCTATACTCGTGTAATACATAATCCTAAGCCACGACAAAATTTCATTGTAACATAAGAAGAAGACGGAGGAGAAGGAGGAGGCGGAGGAAGACAGCAAGAAAATTCATCTACATAATAATAATATTTTTCATTGTATGTTTTTTTCTGTGTATATATTCCCATTTTTTACCACCCCCTTTTTACCTTAAATAAAAAAAAAAAAAAAATGAAAAAAAATATTAATAATAAAAAAAAAAAATCTACCGCTGCCACCTCTTACCCATCACACCCCCCTCCCCCACCCATCCAACAACCAAGTTTAATTTTTTTTTTATAAATTGTTCCTTTTTATACACACACACATACATATATGTATATATTATTTTGCCTATGTCTTCAAGTTAAAAGAGCACATTACATATTTTCTTTTCCATATATCCTTTTTTTTTTTTTTTCATCTTTCCGTAAGTACCGATATATATCGCCAAGACCCCCTCCCCCTCCCCAAATTCTAAGCGCACAGAAGAAGTAGAAAAAAAAAATGAAAATCTTTAAAGTTTTTTTTCTTTCTATATAAAAAAAAAAATTAAAATTAAAATTATATATGTGTGTGTTACATAACAGTATATGTGTACATATATAATATAGCATGCGAGAAAAGAACGCGAATATTAAAGATTTTTCGTATAAAAAAAAAAAAAAAATTTGTGTAAAAAAAAAAAAAAAGGAAAAATTGTATGTTTTCCTCCTCCTTGTGTGAGGGAAATGAAAATGAAAATATTCATACAAAAAAAACAAACAAACAAACAAACAACTCGTTGTAACACACAGGAGGAAAATTCAAGAAGAAAATGTAGAGAGAAAAAAAAAAAAAATGAATGTAAAAAAAAACGACGACGACGACAACGTCCCCATAATAATACAAAGATGAAATTTTTTTTTAACCCTCAAGTTTTTTTTTTACATATTTTAAATGAATAATAAAAAAAAATTACACTATGTTGTTCATATATGTATATGTAATTACGATTAAAAAGGAATTGAATGATTTTATTGAGAGCAATGCATGGATATTTTAGAAACAATATTATATGATGGGAATAGGTTATAGGTTAGGTTGAGATGGATGAGCAATGATAGCGTGGTCCACTGTACAATACTAGAGATCTCGATGAATCCATTGTTGTTGGTGGTCCGTAGGGCCAAAAAATTAATCAATAATGGTTCGGTTCAAGGATCTGCCACTTTCCTTTAAGGAAGCATCTGATATCGTCACCCAGATACTTGTACCTACAGCCGAGCATACCTAATCACATTTAAACACCAAATGTTCCAGAGTGTGGCTTCTTTAGTCTCGTCTTTTGCAATGCCGGAGGTCTGTTATGGGAACCCCGAGTTTTAATTGCCGTGTTTATCCCGATCATCCAGTGACCGTTAAATAGAGACAATATCATTTTCCTAAAAGTATATGATGGAATAAGACTTTATATTTGATTGGGGTGGTGGGGGGTGGGGGGTGATATTAAATTTGAATGTTCTTAACAACAAATAATGTTTTTTTTTTTTTTTCAATTGCAAGTGTTCAGCGCGCAGAGTATTATACCTAAATCAAGCTTTCAGACTGTGTAGTTCTTTCTCCTGAACAATCTTAGCGATTTCAGTTACATTACTACCATCAAAATAATTAAAGGGGGGAAAGGGGGTATATATACCATAAAAATTCTTCTCTGTTAGCGAAAAAAATTAATTATTGACTTTAAATTAATTTATAGCCACTTAATACGAATATAGTGATCCATAATTTTTGTGTTGTGTCCGCAATTGATGTTTTAAAAATTATGAATAAGATTGATTGCACGCCGGTAAATTCGTGAAAAAAATTTTACCAACATAAATTATCGTATAGTACACACCGGCATAGTATATACTCTAAAACAGGAGTTCTAAAAATTTTTATCATCGCGACCCACTATTAAAACCCATAAGGTTTTTGCCACCTACTTGTACAAAAAAAAAAAAAAACGTTTGTTTGATTATTTTAAGTTCGCCAACTGAAATTTTTTATGAATTACGTTACTGGTGATTGGTGGTCGCCTGGGTGGTTACAATGTAAATCAATGGTTCATATATGATGCGATTATTCAAAATAAGTTTTTGATAGGAAAATTTTCCAAGCACCTAAAAATATGTTACAAAATTTTGGCACAAACACATATGCCTCCATAAATATTGGGTCAAATTATTTAAAAGCAAATTTATATGCAGATAATTAATAGGAACAACTAAATAATAATTTTTTTTTTTTTTGGTGTCAGAGCGCAACCCAGCGGTTGGTCGTGACAAACACTTTGGGAACCTATGCTCCTAAAATATACAAAATTAATGGCATTCCACCATTTCAATACCTTTACCTAAACTATATATATGTATGTCGCTAGTTAATTAATTAAAATAGCTATTAGTTATTTCCATAGAGGTCCATCCATAACCATTAAACGCTAAAGCGTTAGCTTTTTTTTTTTTTTGGTTTGGTTTTTGAATTTGGAGGATAACGAAATCTTCTGTACAGAGAGAATATTATTTAAGTAAAAAAAAAAAAAAAAATTTCCACAGCATCAGCTACATTTTTTTTCCTATATACATCTAATACAATTTATATACAGTTACTATATATATATATATATATATATATATCTAGAGAGAGATAATTTTTCCTAACTTATACATTAAAAATATTCTTTTTTTTTCCATTTTTTTTCACAATTTTCTTCATAAAAAAAAAAAAATCCCTGTAAAAAATATTAGTCCTTTTTAACATACGAGGCCATATCCATCTATATATACGAGTATATATATATATAGACGTGTACAGGTCTAATATAAACTTAATATATTATACAAAAATTTATATACACACATTCACATTATAAACAAACAACAACAACAAAAAATAGGACTAAAACTAAAAACCTTTTTTTTTTTTTTTTTCGTATGTTTGGATGTGGGTGGTGGTGGGTGAAGAAGAAGCAGAAAAAAATGAAAGAAAATAAAAAAATGACGGTGGATAAAAAAAAAAAAAAAAAAAATATTCTGGGGGATGTTAAAATTATATTTTTGTTTTTTTTGTCGTCGTGTGCCTGGGGGTTGGAAATTTTTTTTTTTATATATATATATAATTTAGTGTATATATATATATATATATATATATATATATTTGTAATTTATATTTTATATCTACGCGGCACTCTAATATTTCTAATTTTTTTTTTTTTTTTCTTCAAAATTAAGAATCCTTGTACACACATGATGAATCCTTTTCGGTATAAAAAATTTTTGAAAATAGCATCGGGTATAAGAAAAAAAAAAGAATAAAAATAAGAAGGGTACATATATATATATGTAGAGAATTGTCCGGGGTAAGGAAGGGGGTGTTGGTCTGATTCGGTTTATTTTTTTTTTTTTTTTTTTGTTTTTTTGTACCCCACCGAAATATAATTTGAATAGGTTTTTTTTTTTTTTTTGTTTAAGAATAATATGAATTCTACAACTGCCGCCGCCCCGCCCATATTATTCTATAATTTCAATTCCTAACATTTTTATCGTTTTTAATTTCCTTGGCCCCTAAATCTATACTCTTAGAAATTACATTATTACTTTGTGTGTGTGTAAAAGGGATCAATTAATTATATAATAGATTAATATTTTGGCTTATCCACAGCTCCGATTATTTTGTGTTGGGGAGGGGGGGCCCGGTGACTAAAATAACCTAATCTTCATTTCAAGATTATTGCCCCACAACCAACGACAATCAAAAAAAATTATGTGATTTCAATTTCAAGTAAATTAATTAATATAAAAAATTCATTTATTATTTTATTTCTGTAGATTTTGATGAGGCTAAGAATTTATTGTTTGTATTGGAGTGGGGGGGGGGGGGCGGTAGGTGGTTGGTGTGTTTGAGGCTAGTTCAGAATGTATGACCAATCAGTATATTTATTTAATTATTAACTTTTTAATATATTTTTTTGAAAATATTCCAAATTTTATTATTTTTTGGGTTTTTGTTGTTGTTTGTTCATAATTTTCAAAAAGGATTGGGGCGGAGATTACTATGTTTATTTGTAATTTTACGCGTTAATAATAATAATAATAATAATAAAAAAAATCATAATATTTTTTTTTTTTGGTAAACAAATCATTATATCATTCTTGTCCCTAATATTTATTAGCATATTGAAAAAAATAATCAACAAATTAATTTCGAAATCATAAAACATATATTTATCAATTGTTTACTTTTTGTTTATGTTATTATTATTATTTAAATATTTTCTATATAATTTTGGTTTTAATTTGTTTTTTTTTTTTTGTATTTTATTTACAGTTAAATTTGAGATGATCTGAAGAGAAAAATCTTTCCTGGTATGTATATAAATAACAAGAATTGCAACTGGATCCAAGATGCTAAGTGTGTAGCAATTTATATAAAATACAGAAGCTACGATTTTTAGAATGAATGAACTTAAAAAAAAAATTTATTAAAGAACATTTTTATATCGATGATTATTGGAAAAAAAGGCGGCTATCCCACACAACATGAAATTAAAATCTACACAAAAGTAAACAAAACTTAAATTTTTCTTATAATTAAATTAGGAATAAAAATTATAGAATTATAGTAGGTTTCCTGCCAAGGATATATATATAGTATCATTTAGAAAATACAGATAATAGTAAAAATCTAAATTATTTAGCTTACAAAAAAATAATAATCTTATCATTATATTAGAGTTAAATATTAATTAGATTAGTAAACAAGTTATCTACATATATGCATTTTAGAATACAACTACAAAAAAAAAAAATATTTAGAAAGCTAATTGCTTGGTAAATAAATAAATAAATAAATAAATAAATAAATAAAAATGGATGATGGTCGTCTGTGTACCCAACCACACACAAAGGATTAGAATATAAGATCCTAGTGAAATAATTTAAAATGTTAAATAATATAAAAATTAAAATGTAAAAATATATCCTGGCAATAATTTAAAATGTAAATATATATATATATATATATATATATATATATATATATATATATATATATAAATATAAAATCAAAAAAGAAGAAACACACAACACAAATAGTTGAATAGAGGGGAGAGACAGTAAGCAAAAATTCCGCAAAAGTATTACAACAAATTTTTATCATCAGATGTGAAACCGAATTGTGGATCAAAAAAACTCTGTGGGGTGAGTGAATTTCGATTATAAGCATGTAAAATACTGTTTTTTTTTTTTTTTCTTTTTTATAGAATTTTCATAAGAAAAATTGATCAAAAAAAAAATTTTTTTTTTTTTTTATATGTTAATTTTCCTTTTTCCATAAAAAATTCCATATTATAATTTTTCCTTTTTTCTTAATTTTTTTTATATCGCATAGATTTCATTTTTGTTAATATTTTTCGAACCCTTCGGACATTTTTTTTTTTTTTTTTGGTTTTGTTATTATGGAAAAATAATAATAATCAAAAAAAAAAAAGGTAATTGTGTTTCGGGTTATTTTCAATCTTACCAAATAACAAAAAAATAATAATTATGGTCTTTTTTCACGAGATATATATATAGAAGAAGAAGAAGAAGAAAAAGGAATTTTTAATGTTGGTTCTCGCAACAACAACAACAACAACAAAAATAGCGCGCACATAACTTGATTATAACCTAGAAAATAAATTTCAATTGTTTCACATAAATTATAATAAAATATAATATAAAAACAAAAAAACAATCTGCCCGAGCGCGAGCGTAATCGAACTTTATGAATATTAAAAAAAAAAATTGCCTTTGCGATTGTTAATTTTTAATTTTTCTTTTTTTTTTTTTTTTAATATTCTTTTTATCATCTATTTTTTTTTTTCTTATATGTTATTACCAATATTTATCGTCTCCTTTTTTTTTTTTTTTAATATAACATTTTCCATTTAAATTAGTCTCTGTTTTGCGAAATTGGAACTTGGGGAGAAATATAACATATTTTTTGTGTTAGAGAGAGAGAGACCTTAATATGTTTACGTCTGACAAGATTATTAATCTCTTCAGGGCCCTCATGTGAGACAATCCTCCCCCCCCCCTCACCAAAGCAAGAAGCACCCGACAATCCGTGTTTGTTGTGTTTCTTAAGGGCTAACCATGGAAGACTTTTGCTGGATTAAGTCAGCTTAAGGAAATGTACGATTATACATGTAAAATGTATATGGTGTGACCATTACAGACTTATTGCTCAGTTTCGTCAAATTTCGTTAACTTACGTTTGGGGCTGAAGCAAATGCGATTTCATTCGAACATTTCGTGTCGAAATTTGACAGTTCAAAAAAACATGAAAACCAAATTAGACTTCAAAAACTGACATAAAAGCAAAAGCGCCCACTTAAATTGTGCATGGGTAAATTACGATTTTGACAAAAATTTAACTGGCTTTTCGTTGACTTTTCAAATTACTCAAGCCAGCAAAAGTCTTCCATGGTTAGCTTCCTTTAGTTTAATCTAAAAATTCGATATTGGACTATATGAAACTATACTTTTCTATGTTATCTTTTCTATTTATATTATATTCCAATTTTCTGAATCTCGTTATTCAATTTTTTTTTAAATATTATAGAGAAAATGCGACTAATTTAATATGGAAAATAATTTTAATAAATGGAATAACAACAACAACAAAGAATACGATCGAGACTGATCGAAAATGAAAAAAAAAAAAAAAAAAAAAAAACCTGACCGATTGAAAATCACCTCGAGGTCCTTTCAATTTAATAATCCATAAATATATATATATATGCATACAATTACATAAAATATCTTTGAGAAGAAACGGAAAAAAACAACAACCATAAAAATGCATTTAAATATTTTTTTTTTTTTGTTCTTTTCTTTTATAGACTCTTGGAAAATTACTTTGAATATTATATTTTCTTCCCAAACACCCCCATCTTCATAATACACAACGTATGTATATCTTCACAATGTGTGCATATTTTTGTTTTTGTTTTTTAAAGTGTAGTTTACCTCCCCCCCCCCCCTTTTTGTTGATGTTGCATATTTTACACAAAGCAAAGCGCAACCCAAAACAAAAAGTGTTAGTTTTTTGTTGTTGTTGTTGTTTTGCTTTCATATATTATTATTTATAAAATTTTTTTTTTGTTATGCTCCGTAATGTTTGTCTGTCTGTCTATTTTATTGATTTTATTTGCATATCACAAAGATATTTAAAATTCACGGTCAAATAGTAATCCACCCAAAATCTAACCCCGAACTACTACCCTCCATCACATCCCCAACAACCCATAGAAGAGATTTTTTTTTTTTTTGGTATATAAAATTTATAATTTGAAGTATGTGCTACCAGAGAGCGCTGTTTTGTGTTGTAACACGTGAGAAAAATTCCATCTTTCGAAAAGTCCTGAAAAATGAATTCTAGTTACTCGCCAAAAAGGATTGTGTCTCTAAAAAAAATATTAGTAGCGTATTTTGGGGGTTTTACAAAAAACCAAATTGAATGTTAGTTGGGTGGGATTGTTGGGTGGATTGGTTTGCGTGTTGGCTAACAAATCAATGAGCCTTTTCGTGTAGCTCTAGAATTCGAAAGGAACATCATTAGATGGGAAAATTTCGGGTAGGGGGAGCGGGGGGGGGGATGTTTGTGAAAAGTAGATTCAATATTATTATAACACTTTTTTAATCACTTTGTTGTTGTTGTTTTTTTTTTTTTTTTGAGGTTATATTTTAGAAAATATATGATAGAAGAAAAAAATAAATTGGTTTAATGATGATTGAAATTTACTCTCGGTGCAGTATAGTTTTTTTTTTGTCTTCTGTTGTACTGTCGTCGTCGTCGTTTTTTTTGTTTGCGCGAGTTTCTGAATTGCAGTTGAAAAAAAAAATTAAAATTAAAATTAAAAATGAAAAAAAAAAAAAAAACAAAATTATTATTATATATATATATTTATTTTTTTTTGCATACAAAAGAATCATCTGAATGCGCCCAAAGCCATCGTTCTTCGACCTTTTTTTTTTTTTTTTGCTTCAAATTATCCTTTACCTTTTTTTCTACTATTACACTTATATTCCAATATATATATATATATATATATATATAAAGAAATATGCAATGTAAATTAAATAAAAGCAAAAAAAAAAAAAAAAAAAAAGATACAGAAAGAATGAAATGAATAAAAAAAAAAAAATAAATATAATGAAAGAAAAATAAATTCAGATTTTTTTTGGTTATGTTTCTCATGTATTTTGCACGATGCTTAATTTTCTTACAAATAAATGCGCCCGCAAGTAACGAAAAAAAAAAAAAAGAAGACTTAACTATACAATTTTTTTTTTTTTTTTGTTATTGTTATTATTTTATGTAAACATACATATATACATATATTTATGTATATTTACAATTATCTAAATACAGGGTATTTTTGGGTGTTTTTGTTCACATTCTTTATTATATAATCTCATTCTATCCCTTAGTTTAGAGAGTTAGTTTAGTTTAGTAAGTGGGATGTGTTATAAGGCTATACTGTTGCTTTGCCCTGCACCGGCGACCTAAAAGATCTATTATGCAGTCCCTGTTATAGTTGGGTCAGTTTGAATATCAAGGCTATTGTAAAACCCGGCAATATTTTCCAGACCGGCAGAATTTTAATCTCTTAAGGGAATAGAAAACCCTTACCCATAGATAATTCAGTCTTTTCCCGGGCCAATGGATTCGCAATCGTAAATGATGTGCTCCGCTGTTTCTACACAGACTTTACGATTTTATTCAATTTGATACCTAAATAGGCAGTGGCCTTGTGAAAAGATCATAGTAATAACACGAAGCTGAAATTTGGTAAGTGTGAGTATACCTCTTTAGCTCTCTTTACGAACTGTTTTTTTTTTTTTGGTTGGGAGACGACTAAGAGATCAGTGCCCGATCTCTATGATCTATATTGGTGCATTAACTGTTCTTATAACTATTCAATTTTGTAGAGAGATTTAAAGAATCTTAATATTAATTTAGAACTAAAGTTTTGAAATTAAATTAACCGAAACGTAGAAGAACAGAAATCACCCTATATATATATGTATATATATATATAAAATTTCTTAAGCATTTATGGAGAATATAAATATGTATGTACATATATATATATATATATATATATATATATATATATATACAGATATTCTTATAACCTTTTAGTTTTCTTTGATTTTTTACTTTATGCATTTTATATATATGCACAATTCTTCTTAAATATATATATATATATATATATGAATATAAATTCTTTAATAATTTAGTGGCTGTTTGAATTCATATCTCCTGCTATATAACCATAAGAGTTAATATATATTTATATATATATATATAGATAAATTTAAAGGTGAAATTATTACTAAGTGTGCATCAAAGAATCACATATTAATTCTGGAGCTTTTATATATATATATTTCTATCACTTTTTTTTCCATATAGTTATATTGATAATATTTATATATTTATATGTATATTGCATATATATATATATACATAAATATTATAAGATAATTTTTATCTTCGTTTTTTTTTTTTTTTCATTTTCACATAAAAAAATTTTTAATTTTAATATTGAACTCTTATAACGTGTATGTGTGATTTATTGATTTTTTGGAGATTTATGGTAAATTTTTTTTTTTTTTTTTGGTTTTTTTTTCATCATTTTCTTATAAAATATGTATATATATATATATATATATATTAAAGCTAGGCATAAAACTTATTATTTATATATTTTAATTTCATACAACAGATTATAGAAATATTTAGTATATATATAATCAATTATATTATATATATATATGTGTACATATATTGTACATATCCGTAAATACTCTAAATAATTATTCCAATGTTTCATGTAAAATTTTGCAATTTAAAAATATGTTCTGTAAAAATTTCCGACATTTATTATATTAGGAGTTTTATATTTAAAGGAAGATGATTTTGTTTTTTTTTTTTTTTTTTTTGAAAATTGTCATATATTATTGGTATATTTCCAACAAAAAAAAAAAAAAGTGGTATATACAAACCTGTATATACCACTGAACAACGAGCCTCTTTTGGCCTTGTTGAGTCATAGACTGTGACTATCAATTATCACATCTTACAATTTGGCATAGAAATTTCTACACAAAATTGTAAGTTGTGATAGTTGATAGCCGATTCTGACGATTCCCGGAAGGACGAAAATTCTCTTAACCATACCCGTTCATCATTTAACTGTTAATATTAAACTCTGGTGATAATTATTTTATATAATTTTTTTAATTATGCCAAAACATAAAAAAATTCATTCAAATTATATTTCATTGCTTGGTGGTGGTGTATGTGTGAAATGGTAGAAATATATTTGGAAAATTTTTTGAAGCTCGTGAAAATTTTCTCAATCTAGATTAGATTAGATTTAAGGTCGGCAGAGTTTTGCCTGGTCACTGCAGCCGTTGGCTTATTGTAACTAACCTCTTTGTTCACTCGTTTGACAGACAAGTACTGACAATGAAGTTGTACAGTCTTGTCAAAGAGTAATTCTATGATTCCGATGGGGGAGATGGTATAGTTGCCGAAATGTATTAGCCTCTTATAATAGGGCTTCACATTCGCACAGTATATGCTCCGCTGTTTCGTCCTCATAATCGCAGAATCTACAAAATCATTCTTTACGTAGACCTAATATGTGTAGATGTTTCTTGAGTCCACAGGGTCCAGTCTGGAAGCCCACAAGTGTCCTGGTTCTTCTTCTGCTGCAGTTTAGTAGCTCTGCGGTATTATTTTTCGATGGACCTTGTATGAAGAGTTTCGAATGTCTAGGCCCTTCATTGTTCTTCCATCTATCTGAAAAAGAAAGAAAAGTATTAGTTTTAATTTGTAATTTTGTTTGGCATCGTGGTGCACCACAAAATCGTGGTTCTGGACCAAAGAGTGGTATACTCGCGCCTTTTTTTGCTAAGAGCTCTAATCAATTATAGTATATATATATATATATATATATATATACGTCCTTCGAATCCTACATTAGCCGGGATCCATGAAAGAATACGTAAGAAATTAAAAATTAAATATAACACAATCTACATATTCCTGTAATATTAATTTTTTTTAGATTCAATTTTGGATGTTAAAATTCTTATAAAATTTGTGGTATTTATTGCCTCATATCCGTATCCTATTTATTGGCTCAAACCTCCCATACACGGTTCTGTGAAAAAAAAAACCATTTTACACAAGTTAGGTGATCTACAGCTTTGATTATGATGTGAGTTCAATATTATTCAGCATAAATATAGAATCAATATTAAGATAAAGCACTTTAGTCAGTAAAAATTAGGTCAGCGCCATTTCACGTCTTTTGTGCAAGGAAACTCAATGAGTTTTAACCTATTTTAGATAGGGTGGCAGAATTACTGGGTCTCTAGCCATCGAAATTGACGGAAAGCAAATCTAATAAAAATTTCTTTGGACAGATTCAATACGACACGACTATGTTAGTCGAAGTAAGGGCGCACGAGACAAGTATAAAGTGACTTTAATATTATATGGATCAAGAAATTTCTACGATCATTTTTTTTATTAAACCTAACATAGAGTTAGATTTGAATACCTTTTATATTGTTTAATTATATATTATATATTTTTTTAATCAACATAAAATTATTGTACAATACTTTCAAATTTTTCAATAAATGATACACGAACATGAAAATTGGTAATTTTTTGAAAAAATTTAAACAAATAATTAACATTAAAAAAAAAATTAATAAATAATATTTGTTATTGTTGGTGTGTGTATGTGAAACCATCTGGTCACATTATTCAATTTACCTTGTTTTAGGGTTTTTTTTTTTTTTTAAATAAAAAACTCCCTTATGTTAACACCTTTGTCCGTCTGTCTGTCCCGCCCGATGTAAACAATAAAAACGATTTATTTCACATAGTTAATGTACACTCAAGTATATAATGGACTAACCGATGGAAAGCTGGATGTATTGAGAACCAAATGTAATTGATAGAATTTTAAAATTCGGCCGGCAGGAGACGCTATTCGCATTTTGCCAAAACATATTTTTCCGAATAAAAATGTAATTTAATATAGTAAATGTGCATCAAAAATGAAGTTTGACCACTCGTTGGAAAAGTATTTAAGAGTAGAATACGATGTCAGTAACCATATTTCAAATTTTTACCGGTAGAGGCGCTGAATACTAAAATATATAAAATGTTAATTTTTAAAATGTGATTTCCAATAAATAAACCCCAAAAATTAGGTTTCAAGTCGCATCTGAAAGGTAGTAAGTAGTAGTATAAAATCACACTTGTTATAGTTTTAGTTTCTGCCACTAGAGGGTGTAATATATACACTCAAAATATGCATTTACAGTAGTTGAATTTTAAAAAAAGCCCATGATTATAAAACTACTGATCAGTAGTTTGGGCTGCGCGGCATTTTTTTTTTTTTAAATACTAAGTATCTATCTCTCTATCTGATTTAATATTTAATAGTTTTTGATTTTTTTTTTAAGGTACATCCGTAAATAAGTGCGTTTTGTTTTTTGTTTTTTTTTTTGGTTACCTGTTTTCAGGAAATTTCACACACAGTTGTTTTTTTTTTTTTTTTTTTTTTTTGGTACAAAACAATATAAAAACGCAGATTTTTCAGGTAACAAAAAAAAAAAAAAAAATCTGTCTGATCTTTTTTTTTTTTTGGTTTAGATACATTTTTCATATTCATGTACATAAAAATTTATCTACTCAATTTTTATATACACAAACATTATTCTATACGAACAAGTTTGAATGAAATTTTTTGGTGTTTGTTTTTTTGTATTCAAGTGCAATTCCTAAGAAAAATTTTTCTCTGTATATGCTTTTGTTTTCCCAAAACAACAACAACAATAACAAACTATATTTTTAAACGTAAAAAAAAAACAGAAGAATCAAGATTCAAATATCAAAAACAAAACAAATAATAAATAAAAAAAAAAAACAAAAAATTGGAAGGATTTTCTTTTTTCCTTTTTTTTTGTGTGTTACTTTATTTATTTTAGTGTTGCGAGATTTTTTATTATTTGAATATTTATACGATAATTTATTCCTGTTTTTCTGATAATTTATTTTTTTTTTTTGTTTCTAAAACTCTTACAGCAAATCTTACTAAAAAAAAAAACTAATTCTAAGAATTGGAAATTTTTGCAGTACTTTTTCTTCTTCTTTGTATTTTAAAATCATTTGTTTGTTTTTTTTTTTTGTCTACATTTAATAGAAGATTTATATTTCCTTTCTCTCTCTCTCTCTCTCTCGTACTCTCTAAATTAAGGAATATTCTATTTTCTTAATAAATTTTTCCTGTAAGTAATTTGCATAGAGCAAAGGTGTACTAAAATTTCTATACACATCAGAGCCTTACCTAATTGGGTAGGTTGAATGTTCCTTAACAATAAACTGAGGAGTGCGAATAATTGTTTTGTTGAAATTCTAATTGTATAGGTATCGCCATATCCAATCCCAAAAAAATCCACTAACTCTGTTCTATATTTAAAAAAAACAAAACAATTTAACCTTCTCCGAGCCCTTTACCTTCTTCATTCTCCATTCCACGTGACACGACAATCCTTTGCCCCACCTTCGTTCTTGATCCAACTATGTTATAAAGCCATCGGTCATACACTTACATTGTTTCCATGTACCAAGTTCAGTTTTGGGGGGTTGAGTTGAAATTGGATTGAGATTGGATTCTCGTTCCATTCCAACTCAACTCAATTCCCTGTTTCCATGTACGCTAACACTCGAGTTCAACTAGAGTTTGAAATCGTTATGCCCATCTACCAATTTAAAAATATGATCTCTTAAAGCCCATATTCAACATAAAAAAAAAAAACAATGACCAAAAAGATGATTTTAAGACAATTTCAAAAAATGGACATAAATCAATTTCCAAAAAATTTTTATAAATTTCATAGTTTTTTTTTTTTGTTTTTTTATTATAATTATTCTCGAAATATAAAATTACCAAAAGTAAATCATTTATTTTATTTTATTTTTATTTTTTTGTAAAAAAAAAAAATCTCTTCTAATTTTTATATAATCAAGAAATTAACAACCAAAAAAAAAAATAAACACCCAACAACAAAAAATAAAAAATAATTTTTTTTTTACAATTTTTTTTTTTTTTTTTTGCTTCTTATGTAGTTGTACATACACAAAAAAAAAAAAATAATACATAACTGAATTTCTTTCTTTCCAAAAAAAAAAATCAAAATCAAAATCAAAAAATCATCGAGTAAACTTATCATTAGGTGTTAATTAAATCGACACTGTTAAATAGGAAATAATTTAACCGAGTAATGAATTCGACGCCAATGAACGTTTTTTTTTTTTTCTTCTTTTTTGTTGACCCCGCGTCCCGCAAAACTATCAAACGCGTCATAGAACTCTTTATTATGATTATTACATTTTTTTTTTTAACACAAAAATTTTTTGAAGGTCTTTCCTCCAAACGAAAAAAACGAAAATCTTATAGAAGATATACACACTCATAAAAATCTTACAAAATACATAACGTAAAAAAAAAAAAAAGGTGCGATAAAATATTGTACATATATAGATATATATAGATATATATTTGTGTTTAGTGAAGAATTCCGTTAATTTATTTTCATTATGTTTAATTATACAAAATGATTTCTTTTTTTTTTTCATTTCATTTCATTTCATTTTTTTTTTTAAATTAAAATGAATTAGATGCTCTTTTGGACTTGTTTATAATGTAGCACATTTGTGTGTTGTTGTTGGTTGGAAATTATAATTTTTTTTTTTTGTAATTTTTTAAGTGAGGAAATTACTTGTACAATTAAAATATATATATATATATATAACCATTTATACAAATGTAGTTTTTTTTTTATATTCATAAAAAGGAGTGGTAGATGACAGACAGAGAGAGAGAGAGAGAGAGAGAAGAGGGTAATATATTGGTCACTGACCGATTTGCAATCAATAAAAAAAAAAAATTATATTTAATAATCTACGAATAAAGGTATTTGCTTCTTTAACACGTTAATCGCTACGATAATTTAAATTTTCATGTTTTTTTTGCTCCTGATAGAGGCTGCTGCTAAGCCTTTGGCAGATACAGCAAAAATTATCGTTTGCGTCGGATATCAGTGACTGACATGGCCTTCTACTAAATTCCAGACACATATGACTGACGTAGCGATTAACGTGTTAAGTAAACTTTTTAAGCTATATTTGCTGCTTCTGCAACCGAACTTTAGGACGATAAAGAAGGATAGTAAAAGGATTTAAAAAAAACATTGTCTTGATATTTATGGTATAAGCTTTGACCACCTATAGAATATAGCTTAAATTTATTGGTATCTTGTGTATACGTTCTCATTGTGTACACACTTGAATATATAATAAATATGTAAATTTATACACCTTTATATGTATATTATGTAATGGAATTTTTACAATAACCAACAACCAACAACAAGAAAATCATATTTATTGATGATTCAGTTTAAGTAAAACTTTAAAAATAATAATAATAATAATAAAAAAAGACATTAAAATAAGCGAATAATTTTTTAAAGCGTAATTAAAAACAAAAAACGAAACTAATATTTCATATCTAAAAAAAAAATCATTTCTTTTTCGTAATGTATACATATTCGGTATATTAGGCATTACAAGAGCCCAAAATCCATATATTTTGGTCCAATAAGGTTTTTTTTTTTTATTAGACTAAAATATATGTGATGTGTGTCGGCGTGTGGAGAGATCGACGGTGAAGGATTAGTTTTTAATGTACTATACGGTGATTTGTGATGTGTGTCGATAAGTTCAATTTCCGGGTCGAATCGATTGTCGTTCTATGTTGACTCTCAGCTTTAAATGAATAACCATGAGAGGGGGAAAAATAGCTAGCGCTAGCGTATTCAATTGATTTCACTATAAAGCCATTTGTACCTTGTTTCGTCTATAAAATAGTTTCTCTCCGGTACAGAGAAGAATTTTTATGGTTCCAGAATATCCTCCATATATAAAATTAAAGTAAGGTCCTAAATTCCAATTAGAATGTATTGTATGAGTGGGGGGAAAACCTTTAGGTCTAGGTCCCATATCGGGCTCTGTGTTGTGTGATTATCGTCTTAATTAAACTATATTTCGGCTAATTGATATACAAATATATTTGGGCTCGTACATTTTACATTATTTAATATATTTACAATATATATATATATATATATATATATAAATAAATAGAAATTAGCAATTCATTTTTAGTATAAAATAGGTTTAAAATCCTGGTTAAGGTTGATTACCTCACTTATATATATATATATATTTTGAAAGCCTCCCATTTGTTATTCCACATTATTATTATTACAATTTTAATAGTTTCTTGTTTATTAGATTATATATATATATATTTTTTTGTAACAATTATTTTTCTAATTACAAATTATAAACCACCATATCCATTCAATTCAGTAGTCAAGTTTTTTTTTTTTTAATTTTGATATTCATCAACATTAAATAATTATGCTCAGAAACGTTTAAGTTGTGTAAAGCAAAAAAACGTTACGATATTTTGATATTGATCAGGTGGGTAATATAGTTTTATATATACCAATGTGTATTGAATGTGTATTGAATCGATAATGAGTATAGTTTTTAGAACACACAAAAAAAAAAAAAAAAAAATTCAGCCTCTGTGTAACACCACTTACCACCGGGAGCCAAGTAACCTGTAAAACATTTTTATTTAATTATTTAATTCAAAATGGCTATCAATAAAATGATATATGAAAGGACTATATAACCATTAATATTAATTTATTTAAAAAAAAAAAACATATTTTGTCTGTTGTGTATTTGCAGTGCCAAATAATATTCGGAAATGTTATTTTCCATATAAGACTCTTTTTCCATGGCTGCATAAGTAAAAAAAACAAAAAAACATAGAAATATTTTGAATTCGGAATTGATCGTGAGAGATACAAATACATTGTTGTTGTAATAGAGCAAATTACCAAAAACAAATTTTGACAGTTCAAAATCTTCTGTTACGTCATGTAAATTTTACAATTTAATAAAATTGTATTGGCGGTGCGATTTAAATACCTAGAGATACAAATACAATGTGATAATATTTATTAATTAAATATCTTTAAATAGGTTTAGGTTAGGTTAAGAAGGGGTGTGTGTTGAACTTTGGTCAACACACGTCACGAGAGATCTCGGTTGGTCCATTGTGTTCCCCGCGCGTGGTCCAAAACTAAACACTAATCCTGTCGAAAGATTCTACTTACCTTTATGAAGAGAACCGTTCTCCATAGAGGTATGGTTGAAAGGGTCGATAAGTTATCTAAAGTGTCTCGGTCCAAGTATTTGTACCTGATGCGTGCAAGGCTGTCACATTCGCACACTAACAAATTAAATGTATTCAAATTTAATATATAATTTCAATAAAAATTACTTTTTCATATATATAAATTGTGTTTACCTGATTAACAGCAGAATTTAACGTCTATTTTGACATCTATTATGACAGTTAAGAAATTTGGTCTATTGTATACGAAACTCTCTATGACATTGTGTCACATCATTCCTACAGAAGAAAGAAGATCTTCTCGACAAACAGACTCACATATATATATATATATATATATATATATATATATATAGAAATGATAGTAAACTAATTTCTTCTTCTTCTTTTTCACTGTCATTTTATCCAAATATTATGTAATCTAATTTTAATAATTATATCTAAATGATTTTAAATAGAATTTTAATAAATTTTTTATTTTTTTTTTTTAATAATTAAATACTCACGATCAATTAGCATATTATAATTTATGTATTAATATATGTACATAATATATATATATATATTAGATAATTTTATACCCTAAAAAATGAGAAGTATCTAAAAATATTTATATGTTGTGTTGTATGTACATATATTATTTAAATTTATGAAAAAAAAAAAAAAAAAAATTTATTTAATTGAAGATAAATGGAATATAATTCTTCGATTGCTTATACAACAACAACAACAACAACAACAAGCTTTATAATATATTATTAATTTTATTTGAATGTATATATACATATAGATATTATATGTAATATATGTGTGTGATTTATGCTGTGATTTAATATTATATGTATATGATATTCAATGAGGTTTTTTCCTTTGTATTTTGTATTTTTTTCTCTTACTTTATTTTGTATAATAATTTATTAAAAAAAAAAAAATTAAATTACACAAAAAAAAAAAAAATTATAATAATCAAAAAATCTGTATAAATAAATAAATCTGAAATTATTCACTAGTCGCGTAAGTACATTTAAAACCAAAAACGAAGAAAGAAAAAATAAAATAAAAATTAAAACCCAAAGTAATAATATATATATATATATATATATATATATATATATATATATATATATATATATATGTATATAAGGGAAAATAATTTTTTTACATAGTTATAAGAAATTTACATTTTTGTGCGTTGTTGTTGCACGCTTTAAAAAGTAATAATTAAATTTAGAAGTCACGTAAAAAATTGAAAAATTCAGAATATATATATATATATATATATATATATATACGTACATAATGAAAGGGCTTGAAATTGATCACACAAAACAAACTCAGTTTGATATTTTTTTTTGGAATAGTCATTAAACTAGAAAAAAACAAAAATTCTTAATATTAAAACTTTTAACATTTACAATACCAGGTCACTATATTAGTGAACAGAATGAACTACTCTTGTTTGTTGTATTAGAAAAAATTCTATTTTTGTTTATTCGGAATTCCATACACAAACAAATTCGGTACTCGGAATTCCTTGTGCAAAAAAAAATTCGGAACTCGGAATTCGTTATGCAAAAAAAAATTCGCAACTTGGAATTTCTTATGCAAAAAAAAAAATTCGCAACTTGGAATTCCTTATGCAAAAAAAAATTCGGAACTCGGAATTCGTTATGCAAAAAAAAATTCGCAACTCGGAATTCCTTGTGCAAAAAAAAATTCGGAACTCGGAATTCGTTATGCAAAAAAAAATTCGCAACTTGGAATTCCTTATGCAAAAAAAAATTCGGAACTCGGAATTCGTTATGCAAAAAAAAATTCGCAACTTGGAATTCCTTATGCAAAAAAAAATTCAGAACTCGGAATTTCTTATGGAAAAAAAAATCGGAACTCGGAATTCCTTGTGCAAAAAAAAAAATTCGGAACTCGGAATTCGTTATGCAAAAAAAAATTCGCAACTTGGAATTTCTTATGGAAAAAAAAATTCGGAACTCGGAATTCCTTATGCAAAAAAAAATTCGCAACTCGTAATTCCTTGTGCACAAAAAATTCGGAACTCGGAATTCCTTATGCAAAAAAAAAAAACATTCGGAACTCGCAATTTTCTCTCAAATTTTTCCTTTCTGAATTCTGATTTGAATCCTTTCTGATTTATGTTAGCCTGGTATATAAGCCATCACCCGCCCCCCCAACACCCCTCCCTTCCCTTTGCCATTATCTTTTTTTTTTGGTAAATTTTTTTTTTTTTTTTAGAAATTTCAAGATTTGAAATTTTCTCTTCGGTTTTACCTATCCGCGATAGCATAATTAAAATTTGAATTTTTTTTTTTTTTTACCTTGAAAATTATATAATTAAAAAAATTTTTGTATTTTTTTTTTTTAATGCTTTTTAAATTTTTTTTTTGTTGTTTTTGTTTATTTAAAAAAAAAAAAAAAAGGAACACAAAAAGAATTAAAATCCACTCCTTTTTTCGAATAAAAAAAAAAAAAAAAAAAAAAAAACAACATGCAAAAGGTTCCCCCAATTATAATAATTAACTTCCATATGTCTGGGTGTCTATCTCTAGTAATTATCTTTTTCTTATTTTCTGTTATTTAGAGAATTGACTTAAAGAAGATATAAATTTTTTTTTTTTTTTAAAGGAATTAATCGAATATAAATATTTATATATATATATACAGTAACATTAAAGTAACTTCAACATGACATACAGCATTAAGGAAAATAATAATAATAAAAAAAAAAAAAAAAGCGTTAATGGTTGATTTCCGGTCGTCGGTGTGTTTAATTTTTAAGTTTTGCTCTCTTCATCACAACATAAAAAAAAACTAATTATATATAATAATTTTTTGATATAATTAAATCTGAAAAATATATTTTTGGGATTTTAGTGGTTTTTGTATATATAAATTTTTTTTTTTTTACTTTCATTAAATTAAAAAAAAAAAAAAAAATTTTTTTTTTTTTATTAAAAAGAGAAAAAGAAAAGAAAAAGAAAAAGAAAAATTATTAAAACGCGAAATTGTTAAAATAAAAAAAATTAAAGAAATATAATTTATCCTGTTTTTGTTTGTTTTTTGTTTTTGCTCTCCTCTAACCAAAATTCACCCAAAATACGCTCCATAAAATCTCCCCCTTCTTCTTCATCCAAAATACGCTCCATAAAATCTCCCCCTTCTTCTTCACCCAAAATACGCTCCATATAATCTCCCCCTTCCTATTCCTCCTCCAAAATACGCTCCATATAATCTCCCCCTTCTTCTTCACCCAAAATACGCTCCATATAATCTCCCCCTTCCTCCTCCTCTTCACCCATTTTGTGTGTGTGTTGCTATATTTAATTTTGAAAAAAAAAAAAAAAATGATATTTTCCATAATTGCGAAAATCAAAACTATATAAAATATATATATATTATATATAGAGGAATATATCTATATTTATAAATAATTTCCATGGAAATTCGTTCATTTTTTTTTTGTTCTTAAACAACAACAACAATAATAATAATACAGAAACAACAACCAAGGAAAAAAAACGAAAAACGAAAAATTGAAAAATGAAAAAAAAAAACGAAAAAATTAAATGAAAAATATTTCTTTTGAAATCGAAAATGAATTATTCTCCATACTTTCAAATCAATAAATCAGAGCAATATTTTTGCATTGGTTTTTTTTTTTTATATAAATTTTATTTTTAAAAGAAATAACAAAAAAAAAAAAAAAAATTTTGTATATATTTTCGACAGTATAGTGTTTTTAATTCGGAACACTTTTCTTATGGGCTTCTCTTGTGCGCGGACAAAATTTGTGGTTTGCAATATATATTATAATCGAATATGTGTATAAGATAGTGTACGAGAGAGAGAGAGAGAAGACTACAACCCACAGCCAAACCTTAACCAAAAAATATTTAGAAGAGATCCGAAGTACTCTCGTCTGCTTCTTCTTCTTCTTTCGATACACAACAGCCCGATGTGTGGGCCTAGGTCTACCCATTTTAGTGATTTTCCCCGCCGACATTCTAATTGCAATTTTAAATATGTTGGCTATAATTTAATTTGTTGAGATAGGATTTCCTTTTGCTCCCCCCCCCCCCTATTGATTAATAATCTTCTATGCTGCTGTCTCGCCAGTTTTCTGAATTAAATGCTTTTCATCTTTTTTATTATTTTCACAGAGACCACAAGCATCTCGGTATCATTTTTTTTTAGCCCCAGTTTCAAAATAAATTTTCTAGTATAGGGTAATTGATATAGGACTGGTGGCCCTATCATGAGGCCAAATTTATATGAATTTTAATTTAATTTTGTTTACTGAATCTTAGTATTTAATTTACTTCTGTGTGTGATTGGATAATTTTTGTCATTTGGATATTATTTAGACACTGAAAATTATTCCAGAGATGATTCTATTTGTTTTTTTTGCGTTCTATTTTTCTATCTATCCATTGTGAACTAATTCGATTTAATTAAGTTTGACTGTATATGCACATTTTATATTGTATATATTATTTTATTATTATTTTATATTTTTAGGATTTTGATTTTTGTATTAATAAAATTCCATTTTATATCCATATAATGTGTTGGTTAGGGATAGGGGGCGGTGGAGGTGGTGGTTTAGTTGGTCTCTTTGGATTTAGTGTAAAATAAGATTTATAAAAATAACTTTTGAAAAATATAAATAATTAATTTCGTCAAAAATTTAATCTAATTTAAATATTCCAAAATTGTGATTTAATAATTCTAAAAATTGGATCACAAAAAAAAAAATTATTAATTATTATAAACTGTGTTCAGAGGTTGAGGGTGGATTTCGCTCTCTCTCTCTCTCTGTT
Organism: Empis stercorea; assembly: GCA_949752835.1. Classification (NCBI taxonomy): domain Eukaryota; kingdom Metazoa; phylum Arthropoda; class Insecta; order Diptera; family Empididae; genus Empis; species Empis stercorea. The sequence goes on along the minus strand of OX457090.1, from coordinate 2,502,638 downwards.
AATGTAAATTTAAAATTAAATCTTTATAAAAAATTTTATAGTTTTATTAATTTTTTGTCAGGCAGCAAAAACAAATTACAAAATTTTTTATAAATCATATAAAATCTTGTAATCATCCTCTCTCACCCACCACCATTCACAATCCACAATATATTTCGAAATAGGACACCCAAAAAACTCTCTTACTACCGACCATCCAACCACCCCCCCCCCCCCCCCCACATCATCCAACAACCTTCATAATTGCTGAGGGGTCTATCTTTAGGATTAACACAGCCAATATTAATATACAAAAATCAATTTACCATTAGAAAAACATTGGTCAAAAGGTAATAACATATATAAGAGAAATGTTGAAATATGAAAATTGTTGTTAAACGTTTTGGAGAATTTTGTTATATTTTCGACCAATTTTATTATTATTATGTTGTTGTTGTTGTTGTTTTTTTTGTTTACATAATTATATATTCAAGATTTTTTTTTTTTGCATACTATTATTTTATTATTTACCTGAAGTTTATTAAACTCCTAGGTCTTTTTGTTGTTGGTGTTTTTTTTTTTCATTTCTATAAACTGGGTGATAAATTCATAAATTGAATTATTCTGTAAATGATTTTATTGTGATGTTGGGGGGAGGGGGGTAGGGGACCCAACTATTGTGTAAAATCAAATAAACCAATATTCAATTTTTTAGTTTTTTTTAGAGTCCACTCTATTTTTAAGGGTTGTACCCGGAAAAGTTCTCTAAATTTAAAAATGCGGTTTTTTTTTACCATTTTTTTTTATGAAAAACGTCATCTACTATAAGCCTGGAACTTCTCTCTGTAGTATGCAAAATTTAATTACCTTTAGAAATTAGTTTTGTGAAATTATTCCTCATGTAAACATGAATCAAAACGAATTTGGGGTGGCAAAAATATTCCAATTTTCCTATAAAAAAAAAAAGTTAGCCAAATTTTCGATTGAACTTCATATTACGTTGCTTGGCGGCGAACCATTAAAAAAGTTTAAGGAGACCCAAAACATCAAAGATAAACCAAGAAATGGTCGTCCAAACGATCCCATGGACAGAAATTTAGAAGAAAAAATAAGGGGGGGGGTCCTTAATCGGTACGAGATGAGGCCGAAAAAAACCTATACAACTAAAGAGCATGGTCCCAAAGGATGAAAAAGAGAAATGATGCTGTGCGGACCTGGAAGCAAAAAACAAAATTTACCACCAAGCAACTCACCCCCATAACATTAGCAAACGAAACTGTTATTCTAATCGTTGTTATTACATGGTGTAAAAATGTTCGTGTGATTCTTTTGTGAATCACCCAGTCAAGTTTTTTAGTCGGAGAGTTTAAAAAAAAAAAAAAAAAGTCAATCAGAAAAAATTGAACTTATTTTATGCACGTTTTTTTAGGTTTTTTTTTGGTTTTGTTCTTCTTTAAATTCTTTTTTTTTTTAAATTAATATTCTTTGTGCATCCAAAAAATTATATAAATTTTAGAACTCTTCATTTTTTTTTTTTTTTTTTTGTTTCTTGTTGGTTGTGTGTTTGTATATTCGCACCAGAGATAATTTTTTTTTTTTTTTAGTTAGTTAGTTTTCATCCGTGTTATGCTTTTGAAAACTCATAATATTGTATACATGATCCGTTTTTTATGCAAAGAACATTTATTATATGCATTTTAATTTTTGTTTAATTTTTTTTTTTTTTTGGTTTGATTCTTTTTTTCTCAGACCTTATTAACCTGTCTCCGCGATGTTGTGTTTTTTTTTTTTTTTTTATATATTATTATTTTTCTTCTTCTTCTTCGTCATTTTTTTCTGGTTAGTGAGATATATGGGTTTAGTTCAGTTTTGTTTGGTTGTTGTTATATGCTAAATAAAATTGTAATTACTAAAGAAGTGTACATGATAATAAGCAATGTAAAACAAAACACAAAACACAAAATAAAAATCTACTGTTATCGTTGCCGCCAAATATATATAGAAGAGTTTTATTTATTTTTTTTGTGTATTTAGATTATATGAGATAACCATTCAATTATCATGTAAGTCATTTTTCTAAGCATTTTCATTTTGGGGGTGGGAAAATAATAAAATTTGTTTCTTGTGTAATACTGCCGAACACACAGACAAATACTTTGATAAGGGGGGGAGTAGGATGCCGCGGTCGGGAATTCAACTCACGACGTCATTCAACGCGGCACATGTACTACTCTACACAATCAGCTAACTAATTTGTCATATACAGTTTAAATATACAGAGTCCCCTTTTGTTAATGGATTTAACGTGCAACGCCTAAGCCGAATGCTTCTATTACACGTCCGCCCCCCAATGGTAAGTGGGCTCCATTTAGTCAGGAGCAAACCGTTGGAACAACAAAATTATCAGCAACTACACTAGTCTATTTTTCTCTATGCAAGGTTTAAATATTCAAAGAAAATTTCGAATATAAATTGAGATATTGAGGTAATTGTGTTTCAATTCAATCAGTTTCCGATCACTCATCTAAAAATCCATTTGCTCTCACATACACACTTCACCTTAAGTAAACTCTTAGGCGCGCTACATAAATCCGCCATTTTGTTATTTTTTTGTTTGTTAATAATCTTAACATATGTTTGTATCTGCGCGACATCACTTTTTGGTTGCCAATCATATTGTGAATATTATTATCCATCTATTTTCTTGTCATAACATCTTCGACATTTTGTTGTTGTCTACTTTTGGAGAATTAATTTTCTTGCATACTAATTTAAGTATTAGATCACAATTAAATATTATAGATTTGGTTAATTGCTTCTGTTGTTGACTCGTACATTATCCAGTTGACTGCTTTATATGTGTTTCTCTGTCTTTATATCATTTATAAACTTGGAAATTTTGGATTTTGTTTTTGCATCAACAAAATTTAAATTTTTTGACTTAAGAGGTAATTGCATGATTACACCATCGATATGTATGTATATTATAGTACTATCGCGTAATCACCACCAATCATGAAAAACATTTTTTTTTTTTTTTTTTAAGTTTGATGCGATCATTTTAATTATATATTGAAAAAAAAAATTTTTTTTGTGGCATATCTTCACGTTCTTAAAACAATATCACGAAAATATTACACTAAATAATACACATATATATATATATATATATATATAAATATAGAATAATAAAATAGTTATAAACTATAATTAAAAATGAACACACGTTTGTGTCTGTTCATTTACGCACAACATTTATGATTTTTTTTTTTAATGTTATTTAGTTTATTATTTTATTATTTTTTCGACTTCTTCTCTTCTACTTTTTGATGATTCTGCTTTTATTATGAAACTAGTAAATTATATTTTCATTTTTTTTTTTGTTTTTCGTCCAAAATTTTAATTGAAAAGGATATATTATTTTTTTGGTTCATCAAATCACACACACACACACAAACTTCACTTTAAAATTATATTTAAAAAAATTTTTTTAGATATTATTTTGTAATCATCTCGCGTATATACACGACACATTTCGCGAGATTATTGAACCTATAAAATTGATGTTAAAATTATTCTTCACTGTCGCCCTCTACAAAGGACTAAATCGAATTATAATGCCCCCCCCCCACTTATTGTGATTGGCGAGATGATTTTTATTTGCTGTCGATAGTGTCTGGTCGTGTCGATTTTTATTTTTTATTGTCTAATTTATATTGCATCGTCTAAAAAGTATTGCCATATCACATTTCAAATTATATATACCAGATGAAAATCGCAGTTAAAAATATGACCATTCATAATTTCATCCGGACAACTAATTTTGAATGTCCTTATCATATTTATATAAGTCCAAGTTAACTGGGGTTAATTGAAAATAAATGCACCTAATTCGTTTTATCTGTGACGAATAAAAAATCTAATCGCCATCAAATATTAATTTTATAGATAAATTTGTCTATTAAAATATTTTATAGATAAATTTGTCTATTAAAATCGTCATTCATAATCATATGACATATATGTATTGTGTACAGAATCGACTATCGCCTCGACATTCACAATAAATGCCATTATTTGCCAAAATAAAATTATAAAATAATTAATGGTAATTAATGGAATGTGAGACTATGTTTCGTAGTGTAAAAGATGTGGATTTTGTTGTGTTTTTTGGTATACAAATTAGTGGGAAAATAATGAAAAAATTATGATAAATTAAATGACTGTGAATGAAATTGGAAAAGCATATTATGTAAATGATAATTTACTGAATTTTATATGGTACCATATTTTAAAGGGTGAAACCTGAAATTCCTAATGCAATGCAAATTTAATTAAGATATTGAAGTGCATATTTTTATGGTAGCAAATTTGTATTTTAAGATCAATTTATCTGAGTAAATAGATGTTATATACATATTATGTATAATAAGATGATATATATATATATATATATTTTATTATTATTATTATTATTCCACTTTCCTGTACATTTATAGAGAACAAAAAAAAATGGTAATAAAATTAAATTCTTATACTTAAACGCCAACACAACACAAAGTGTGTGATTACTCTATATGATGATGATGTACTATATATTTTATATGTCTGGTGTTGTTAAAATTAAGTAAAATTTTGATCTTTGGTACAAGGTTATTATGTTTTAAGAAAAAAAAAACAGGAACAACAAGAGAATTTAAAGAATATTAAAATTTCAATGCCACATTATACTAAACTTACATACTTACATTTGCTATAATGCATCAAATTTTTGCAACAACAACAAAACTATCCAAATGATTGTAAAATTATTATTATATTTCCCTGTTAAGCACACAACTACAGCAGCAGCAGCAGCCAATTTCCCAGGATCCAATTAATAGGAATGATATTGCGCAAACGAAATAAAATTAAAAGTTTGATAAATTTTGGATTAAAGGAAATTGCAATTGTATGTAACAACAACAACAACAACAACAACCAAAAAAAATTATAATAAAATAATCCTTTCGAAAGAAATCATCATCCTACTAACCATACCGCCACCCCCCCCCCCCCTGCCACCTTAAAGATATTTAATAAATCAAGGCAGTAGACATTATCACTTCAGTTTTGTTATGAAAAATTTTGGAATTTGTAAATTTAACTAACTCTACTCGGTAGCAGAATATTCATCATCATCATCATCATCATTATTATTATCATTTCAATTGGTTAAAGTAATTATATCCTTGTAACCATATATATATATATATAATTTGTGATGTTGTTGGGGGTGGTGGTGAGTAGGTGGTGCAAATAATTTGTTTTTTTTTTTGATATTATGTTCTTCTCTAGACGATAAAACTCCTTAAAAAATGATTTTTTTTTTTATAAGCAAATTGAATTTATGTTAAGCAGGTAAAAAACAAAAAAAAAAAAAAAAGGTTAGTCATAAAACATATATAAACATAATTGTATTTTTGTGGTTTTTTTTTTTTTTTTTTTTTTTTGTGTTTTTTGTTTCTTTAATATTTAAATATTATTATAACAGCCGGGGGAAGGCAACAATTATTGACCCGTAAAACTGTCGCCTATATATTTATCAAACAACTGTTTATTTTTGTTGGTGGTTATAATCATTATTAGATGGTATTTTAACCACCAATAAACATGAAAGATAGAAGAGTACAAAAATTTTTTTTTTTTTACATTTTATAAATATTTTTTGTTTACGGTTATTTTTAATGTTATGCTCCTTGTTTGCTATTTTGTTTTTGCTTTGGTATTTAATTAATGTTCTTCTGGTTGTTGTTGTTGTAATATTTGTCTGTGCAATCAATAAATTTTAATTTAAAAAAAAAAGAAATTCAGTTTTTCAAGGGAAGCCAAAAACACATCGAGCAAAAAAAAAAAAAAATTAAATGAGAACCGCAACAATTAAATTTAAATATTTTTATTTTTTTTTTTTTTTTAAATAGTTAAATTAGGTAAAAAAATTCATTTTTCTGAACATATGCTTAAAAAAAATTATTTCTCAATAATATACGGCGGGGGGAGTATATATGTATATGAAGGACATTCAATAAACAACAAAATAAAATTTTACCACATATTATTTGAAAATTCCATACAATTTTTACACACTCCAAATTCAACCTTTTACACTCCAAATTCAACCTTTTGCAAATCAAATTAACCCTTTTTTTATGTTAATTCCAATTTATTTGGTGAATTTCTCCAAACTTTTATTTGAAAAAATTAGCGGAACATGGTATTGAGAATGCGGGAATGATTTTTGACAACGTCAGACTCCATAAGACTGTTGTGGTGCGGGCACTTATTGCTCAAACAAGGTATACCCTAGTTTTTTTTTTTTTTTGCCACCATATTTTCACCTATTATGATTCACCTAACCTCCTATTGAGGAAGTCTTCTCAAAAATTAAATTTAGTGCACGAAATATATTAGCAGATCTTCTAACCAATTTCCATGCATTTTGAGAGATGTAATTGAACAAATTGCTGCCAACAGTTTGCAATACAGATTGTATCAATTACACATACACACATATGTATTATGCAATTGACAAGTGCTGTGACAGGAGAAGCCTTATGATATGTGTGTGAATATGCTAATTTTATAATATTAATTTTGAATTTGTTATCGACTAATATCGACTGATATTTATTAAAATTGATATTTAATAAACAATTAACAATTTAATATTATTTTTAAATTGAAAGGTTGAATTTGATTCACAAAAAAATATTGAATTTTGGAGTGTAAAAACTGTATATGGAAACGTTCAACAAAATTCAAGAATATTCCAATTTTACACATTCTCTCGGTTAACCAGAGATTTATAATGTTGCCCTGGTAATTTGGTAAAATTTGGCTCACAAACACAAAAAGGATAATTTTGAAATTATTTTTAAATACATCAAAAAAAACAAAATAACACAGACAATATATAAAAATTTTAAAACATACAACAGAGAGTGAATATTATGCGAGGGGCGGCGCGCGCACATCCATAAAATGGAAATTTTTTAATAAGATTTTTTTTTTTTGGTAATTTTTTTTTTTTTTTGCATTGAAGCATGGTTAGTAATTATTTACCCTTTATTATAAGAATACATAAATGGGAAACGTAAAAAAAAAAAGAAAATAGTAAATCTGATAATGAACGCGCGCAATTAACTCGCCCATTACGGAATCGGAAGTGGAAAATTATCACACACAGAAAATTAAATATATATTTTTTTAATATATATTTAGACATGTGTTAGTCTCTCTCTAATACACATATAAGATAACAAGAATATGATATAAAAAAAAAAAGGTTAAAATCATTAAAAATAAATATGTAATAAGATGTGCACCTAAAAATTTTTTTGTGTGTTAGTCTCTTAAAATATGAAAAATAATATTCAAAAAAAATTATTAAAAAAAAAAATAGAAATTAGAAATTAAACCTAATATGGTATTTACATTGGTGAGTTTCCCCCCCAATCAGATAATTTCTCTACTGGTTCCAATTCCCTGAATAACGTGATGGATGGTTTATACTTAGGATTTACGGTATGAATGGATGAATAGATTGGAAAAAAGATATTCACAAAGGATTTAATTAATGTCTGTATTCAGGCCAACATAGGTCAATTTTACTATTTCTCTCTCTCTCTCTCTGACCTTCATGATTTTCCAGATAGACATGGTATAGAGAGGGGATTACATATAGGTTTAGAATTTAGAGTGTTTAGGCTGATTTAAAGCTGTGCACTGTTGTCACCATTGATGCGACTCTGTCCTGCGAACCATTAAAAAAGTTTAAGGAGACCCAATACATCAAAGATAGACCAAAAAGTGGTCGTCCAAACGGATCCCGTCAACAGAAATTTAGAAGAAAATATAAGGGGGTTCAGTAATAGAAAAAAAATGCAAATCGGTAGGAGATATGGCCCGAACTAAGAGCATGGTCCCAAAGGATGAAAAACAGAAATGATGCTGTGCAGGCCTTAAGGAAGCAAAAAAAAAACAAAAAAACAAAATTTTTACCATCAAGCAACTCAACCAGAACATTGTATTAATAAAAGGAACTTTGAGAACTTTTCGGTACACGCACCTTTTATAGTGTAAATAACATATTAAAAAAAATTATTTAAAATCAACAAATTTTTTTTTTTAATGTGAATATTGTGACGTTTATATTTTATATATTGTTTGATATATTTTATTTTTTTGTTTTGGTGGAAAATTGTCATGTCATAAATAATTACTCAAGTATAAAAATGAAATTAGTGTACTGATTGTTAGATGATTATTTAGCGATGAAAATACAATTACTTTAATAAAGATGGTGTTTAGAGATACTATTTTTTTTTATATGTATAATATATATATATATAAAAATCATTTAAGTATTACTTTTTATATTTTTACCATAAAAACGATTTTTTTTTTTTGTTTTTTTTTTTTTTTGATATGCCTCGGTGGTTAATAATTATTTTCTTAAATTAAAAAATACACAAAAATTATTATTTTTTGTTTTAAACAAAGAGACCAAAAATATAATAATATAAAAAAAAAATTAATTATAGTTATAATTTTTATTTATTAACCCTTTCTTGTCTTTCAATAATGTGGTTCGCGCAATACCAAAAAAAAAAAAAAAAAAAATACACTCTTGTGTGTAGTAACTTCACATATATGAAATTTTTTTTTTAATGATTCTCTGGATCTCGTTTTTAGATTCATAAAAATGTGAAGAACAAAAAAAAAACAATTCTAGTAATTAAGTTCCAATTAGATAAAAATTAGAAGAAAATTTTTTTTATGTTATTTTCGTTCTTCGTTCAAATCTCTTTTCTTCTTCACCGTTTGTTTTTCTGGTTGTTTTGTCTATCACAGATACGATAGATTTTTGGGTACCATGGTCATAATTACAAAATTCATAATTCCAAATATTTATAATTGTGGGTGGTGTAGTCATGTTCCCCAAATTAAATTTAGTATAAAGAAATTTTTGGATTATAATTTAAAAATTTTCCTTTTGTCGTATAACAAATATACGCCTAACCTCCCCCCCCCCCCAAATAGTCTTCTCTACATCTCTGCTATTACAGCCCTTCGGTGAGCCATTGAGTTTCATTAATAATTTTCCTTCATTTTGCTTCGCAAGCTGCTGTCAACAATTTTGCACTTGCATTTTTCTGTAGGTCTTCTACCACCACTGATTCCACCACAGCCACCTTTTTCTAGGCCTTCCTCCACGTCTTCTGTTTCTTTCCGGATATCTTGTGAATGCTATTTTAACTGGTCTGCTTTCTTGCATTCTGGTTACGTATCCGAGCCGTATCTAATTCGTTGTGCTTTTATAAATTTTTGTAACATTCTGGTGATTGGTGACCACACAACCACCGCACCCCCCCCCCCCCCCCCCCCCCAAATATTCATTGTGATAACAGGGTAAATGTAATAGTGTCTTGTGCGATTAAGAGGGTCAAATCCCATCGCGCTCACAGTTATTTACCTTAGAAATATAATTGTGTGTAAATCCATTTCGACTTCACTTGAAGAATTTGCGATTCACACAAAAAATTTCGATTTATAGAAATTATGGATTTTGGCAATAATGTTATAGGTGTACCATCGTGTATATTAAAGGTTGAATAAAACATTGCACACAGGAAAACCGTATAAACATAATGACGAATTTTTAATGTAATTTCAAAGAAGTCTAAATTAATTTTTTTGGATTTTTTTATATAGATTTTTAGTTTTTGAGGCGCACGAATATTTTTTTTTTTTTGTATATAAACGGAAATCGTTAGTCCTAAGATGATGAATTAAATTTTTTTTTTTTCCTGTCTTCTGTATTTTATTAGACAAAAACAGCGAAAAATCAAAAACAACAATGGCATAGGCTAATTTACATTCGACAAAAACTAAAGTTTCATTATTAAGAGATTTTTTTTTATTTGGTTTGTGTGTTTTATTTATCTGTGGGGAGTGCCTTCAAAAATTATAACTACACTCCCAATATAAGTGAAACCAACGAAAATGGGAAATCGGATACCTTTGGCGGCCAGTAATTTGAACACTTGCCGATCTCATTTATCGCATCTATAATAGTACAGTGTACACACTACTCGTCTAGGTTACGTAAATTGCGGGATGATATTTTTACTGTCCCCCGCTACTACTGCAACTTATACAGTCTTCTTTTATTGCTCTGATGAAAGTTGAAGATTTTATGCATGGTTTTCAAATACATTGCGCATACTACACTATTGCCGAAATTTTTCTACTCTCTAGAGATCATCTACTCTTTATATATTTAGTTTTATACATCGGACGAGACAGACTGACACAAAATCACACTAATATATAAGGAATTGTTTTCTTTAGAAAAGCCCTAAAATGGAAAGGAAAATAAAAAATTCCCAAAAAAACTAAAAGTTAATTACTATTTTTTTTTTTTTTTGTTAAATTTAAAGTATAATATGTGTTATACACACATGTATATATGTTATATCTAATATTACCTGGATATATATGTAAGTAATCTTATATATTTTGAGAGAGTGAGGTATTTAAGAATCTTGCAGTTTCGTGTTACAATCAAATTAATTTCTCACAACAACAAAAAAAAAACCAACAACAAGAAGAAGAAGTAAAATACAAATCATCTTCTACAGTAATTATGAAATTAATGCATTTAGAAGATTTTGGTGGTGCGCGCGCGATACAAGAGGAGATCGGTTTTTGGTATCTTCTGGATATTATTGTATAATTGGGGTTGTTTTTTTTTTATCTTTTTGCAGTAAATTTTGAAACTTTAGTGTGTTGTGTTTCATTATTAAGTTAATTGGTATAGACATTTTTGAAAAAAAAAAAATAAAAAATATATATATATAATTTGTGTTTCAACAACAACGAAACGAAACAAAAATTTTGTTAGCCAACAAAAATTTCTGTAAAATATATAACTAGAAATTTCCAGGAAAATTTATAATTGTAAAAAAAATATTATGTATCTTAATGTTTTTATGTAAAAAATCAAATTTACTAATTCTTCATTATTATTATTTTTTTTTTTTTGCTGAACTCTTTATTATATACGATCAGTTAACAATTATTTCAGATAGTTAAATATATATACACAAGAATTTTTTATGATATATACATCCGAATGGGGGGGAAAACCTTGAATTATTATTTTAGAACCAAAATATATAATTGTGGCTTAATGTGTTTAGTGTGTGTGTGTACTATGGCCGTGTTGTGCATGATGTCATGGGTTCAATTTCAATATTCCATGCCGAGGGCATCAATGTCGTTCTTAATTTGACGAAATCAGTTTTAAATTGAGTAATTCGCATTTGGGCCACATAACATCAAATGAACAAAAATGAAATGTGAAATGGTAATTTACCGAGTACACTTTAAGAGAGATATGATGAAATTAAATGAAATTAAAGATTGAAATCTCTATTATCTATAATCAATTTTGCTTTTTTATTGTATCTTAAAAAAATGAGTAAATTATAGCATGCGGATTGTGGCTCCTTAATTGCAGACTTTTCTTCACTATATTTTTTTTTTTTTTTTTGCTATAAATTGGGCAAATTTATTTAGATATTTGGAATTTGGTTTCGATATATTCTTATATTAGAATTATAAATTCCCCGTCCAACGACACCAAATTTGCCATATACACCCATATGGAAATGCAATTAAAGACACCATTAAAATTGTATTTTTTTTTTTGTAGCCTCTATTACGTGGGTGGATAGGCAAATTTTTGGTGTCGTTGGACGGGGAATTTTAAATATACTGATTTGCCAGTCTATTAAAGTAGAGAAGTCTTAAATAATTTTGTACAAGAATTATTTCTGTAAATCGGGTGTGGAAATGCAATTAAAAAGACACAAACTATTTTTTTTTTTTTTTTTTATTATTTTCTTTATTTAGTAATATTTAGTAATGAGTAACTAAATCCATTTTTATTTTTTTTTTAATTCGAACATCCTATTTGGCATCGATTTCATAAGTTTTTGAGGATAGGCCAGGTGATAAATATTTCCATACCAGATGAATTTTTTTTTCTCTAAATCCGTAATTAAATCAAAGTGCCCATTTTTCGTACACTTAGAAAAGCCCGGATGTCATCAAATGTTCTCAATGGCGTTCACAGGCCAGTCCATAATTGTGATATTGTGGTCTGACAAAAATACTGTTTTGTGGCTCTGAAAGTATGAACTGCCCCGTTGTCCTGTTGAAAAATCCAAACTTTCATCCTCAAGATTATCGATAAAATCGAATAAATAAAATCGAGTCCTCAAGATTATCGATAAAATCGAATAAAATTGAATGTACTATTTTGTGTCTATCGAACTGCCCCGTTGTCCTGTTGAAAAATCCAAACTTTCGTCCTCAAGATTATCGATAAAATCGAATAAATAAAATCGAGTCCTCAAGATTATCGATAAAATCGAATAAAATTGAATGTACTATTTTGTGTCTATCAAACTGCCCCGTTGTCCTGTTGAAAAATCCAAACTTTCGTCCTCAAGATTATCGATAAAATCGAATAAATAAAATCGAGTCCTCAAGATTATCGATAAAATCGAATCTTTTGTGTCTATCGAACTGCCGTGTTTTCCTGTTGAAAAATCCAAACTTTCGTCCTCAAGATTATCGATAAAATCGAATAAATAAAATCGAGTCCTCAAGATTATCGATAAAATCGAATCTTTTGTGTCTATCGAACTGCCCCGTTGTCCTGTTGAAAAATCCAAACTTTCGTCCTCAAGATTATCGATAAAATCGAATAAATAAAATCGAGTCCTCAAGATTATCGATAAAATCGAATCTTTTGTGTCTATCGAACTGCCCCGTTGTCCTGTTGAAAAATCCAAACTTTCGTCCTCAAGATTATCGATAAAATCGAATAAAATTGAATGTATTTTCTGTCTATCGACGGGGAATTTTATTTTATAAGCAAAAATGATACAAACAGAATTAAACAATCTTTATTGTTCCCAAGTTATTTGAAGCTGGAAAAAAAAAAAATCTGCAAAGAGATAGCTGCTACCTTCTCTGTATGCTCCAAAAGCTGGAAAGACGCTGAAAAAAAAAAAAATATCTTAAATCTCATTAAAATGACGAATTTAATTTGAAAATTTGTATTTTATTTTAGATATTTTATAAGAAAATTTAATAGATCTAAATACATATTAACATTTTTTTTTAGTGTACCAAGTGTGTGTACAAAAACCAAACTAATAACCCCTTTTTTTTTTTTTTTTTGGAAATATTGTTAATGACTTCTAATTATAATAATTGAGTTCTATATTATAGTATATAGAAAAATTAGAGATTTTTAAAGAAAAACTACATTAAATTTTAGAAATATACAAAAAAAAATGAATATACGCAAACGAATAATTATAATTATCATTAATATTTTTATTTTATTTTTTTTTTAATTTTTTTTTTTTTTTTTTGTAACATAATCAACACACAACCATTAAGTGATGATGATGATCATCATCATTATAATTTACCTATTTAATTATCACTGTTTGTTTGTTTGTTTGTTTGTTTGTTGAGTTGTACACACCTAACCCCCAAAAAAAAAACACACACACACACACACACACATACATAAGTGTACTAGAAATAAATATATAAATGATGGCATACATTATATAGTGTTGATTACTTCGTAATGATAATTAATTAAAAAAAAAAAAAAAATAGGTATGCTAATTTTTTTAATGTAATTTTTTTCTCTAACTAACCAAAAAAAAAAAAAAAAAAAAAAGTGTTAAATTAAAAAAAGAGAAATCGAAATTATTTTATGGTAAATTTTTGTCTAATTTCATTTTTTTTTTTTTTTTTTTTTCATTTTTCGGATTATATGGAGCATAGAGTAGAACGGGACGTGAAAATAGGTACAACCATAACACAAAAACAACAATATAACAAAAATTCAAATATTATTTTTTCTTAATAATTTTAAATTATCAAAAATTTTGTTTGTTTGTTTTTTTTTTTTTTGGAATATTTTGTGGGGTTTTTTGTTGTTGTTGTTGTTGTTGTTGTTTATCTTTTAAACATTAAACAAAAGAAAATTTTCCTTTATTTCCAGATGTAATTTATTTCAAAACATTTTACTTAAACCAAAAACCAAAAAACAATAGAATTAAGTTACAAACTTGATTTTTAATATATATATTCTAAAATTCTAATGATTTTAGCCTATTTATATACATATATATATTTAAAAGGGGGGGGGGGATGTTTGCAATAACGTCCAAAGAATTAAAGTCCAAAGTCTCAATTCATTTTTAATAAAAAAAAATTATTACTTGTTTTCGGAAAAGAGAAAACTCTTTTTTGCAGCTTTGAAAAAATAAGAAAATTTTCCCTTTTCCCGAACAGTTGCAAATTATGTTATTTTTTCCTTTGCCGATAAATTACAAAAAGAGGTTGTTGGAACTTTTCCAAAAAGTTCCAAAATGAAGTTAATTTCCGATAAATAAGATAAGTAAAGGATTAAATAATTGAATGCCAAAGCAAAAAGAAATTAATAATTGTATTTTACTCTTATTTAGAAAAAAATATATTAAATATTTTATATTCTAAATTATACAATTGGACTTTAATTCTCATTTGAATTTTGCAAAAATAAACGTCATAAAGTCCCATGGACTTTAATTCGCTGTAACTTATTGCAACCCCTCCATATAAATATGTAATATGTTATATCCCATCATATATACATAGAACAGTCTCCTTCATTGATTCCATGTCGTGTGTTTTATTTATATTGTGGAGGAGGAGGAGTAGGGGGCGAGGTTGTAATTTTAAATTGTAGTAATTAAAATATTATATGTATAAAAACGGAAATATTTGAACGAACAATAATCCCGATTGGACAGCATCACTATAATATAATAATTGGCTGTGTGATTTTAATGACTAAACTAAAATCTTGAACTTGGGGTCCTCCTATATAAATCTACTATAATCTTGAGCTTAGTAAAAATTATAAGCCTGAGTTAATCATAAATTAAGAATTCAGAAACAAAAATCCAGAATAAATAATTGAAAAAATAAGGGCAACAAAGAAACTTTCATGATTGTGTCCCGAAAATGTCAATGATACGAAAAATGTTCATAATTTTAGATCTTACATTTTGCAACAAAAAGAAAAATACAAAAAAAAAAAACCAAAAAAAAAGAAACGAAACTAAAACGAAACTAAAAAGGAATTATTTATAGATATTTTTTTTTCCATTCTTGTTCTTTTGTTTTGATCAAAATCACGCGCCTACTTAAATCTTTATAATATGTATATATATATTATGTATATTTATATATTCATTATATTGAATGGGTTCCTCCGAAAAAAAATTTACGGGCTTGATTTCACCAAAAAAAAAAAAAAAAAAAAAAATTATTAACCGCGCACGTTCTGTTATAATCTTAAGAAGCCGGCCGGCTAAAATCGCGTGTAAGCGTCAATGTCGTTAGAATTTTTTTTTTATGTGTATGTTGTGTTGTATTTGGTTTTTTTTTTTTTTTATTTATTATTATTTTTTTAGTTAACATAAAAGAAATCCTTTCGAAATAAAATAAAAATTTTAACGCGAATCATGTGACTAGTAAATTCGCAAGTCGTTCGCGTCTCCAATGTTTTTGTTTTTAAAAAAAATTATTAATTTTACCTTGGGTCGTCGCGTTATTGAGAAACAGTTCTCTCTACACTTTACACAAACACATGTAAGATTTAAGATTAAAGTGTCTAACCATGGAAGACTTTTGCTGGATTAAGTCAGCTTAAGGAAACGTATATGGTTACATGTAAAATGTATATGGTGTGACCATTACAGACATATTGCTCAGTTTCGTCAAATTTCGTTAACTTACGTTTGGGGCTGAAGCAAATGCGATTTTATTCGGCACATTCCGTGTCGAAATTTGACAGTTCAAAAAAACATGAAAAACAAATTAGACTTCAAAAACTGACATAAAAGCAAAAGCGCCCACTTAAATTGTGCATGGGTAAATTACGATTTTGACAAGAATTTAACTGGCCTTTCGTTGACTTTTCAAATTACTTAAGCCAGCAAAATGTCATCCATGGTTAGCCCTTAAGGAGTTGAGAAGTTAAGACTGTATACTATTGCCTCCATGTATCCGCCGACCTTAACGATCTATTGTACATTCTCCAATTTGTGTTTGGGGTGTCCGTCCAGTTAATATCAAGGCTACACACACGGTGTACCTTTAGTATTGAATGTTATCCCCGATAGGTGTGTTGGGCTTTGAGAGACTTTGTTTCTATGATGACAGACGAAAAATTGCACCAAAAAAATTCTTGAGATCCAGAAAATGTCAATGAGTGTTGTAATGTCTTTTTGTTTTTTTGTTAGTGAATCAATAAAACAAAAAACCGTTAATCATTCTTTATCATATCCTATTCACATCTTCTCACAAAAACAATAAAAATTAATGCAGTTTTTTTTATATTTTGTGAACCTATTACACTTTTGTTTGGGTTTTGCGCGCATTATCTTTTTCATTTTTTTTTTTTTTAAACAATTTGTTTTTGTTGCTTTTTTTGTTTGTTAGATAAAATCCAAAAAAAAAAAAAAAAAATTATTTGAAACTCAGATCTTCTGTCAAGGTAAAAAAAATCTCTTCATTGTATAAATTATGCCGGTGCGCGTTAATCACAAACACAAAATTTTACGTTTATTCTGGTTATGGTTTTTTTTTTTTTTTTTTTTTTTTTGGTATTAAAAATCCTTAGGAAATATAAATGGCACGCGGTCTCTTGTTAATGCGGTTGATATTACTGCTGCTGCTGCTGCTGCTGTTTGTCAAAGAAGAACGCGGTAACGACAAAAAAAAAAACAATAAACCATAATAAAAATACAAAAAAAAAAAAAAACCACAACCGTCACTGCCCCAAAAATATAAAGAAGCAAAAAAAAAAAAAGGTGAATTTTTTGCATTTTAACTTAATATGAAATTCTAAATTTTTTTTAGTATATATATTATTTTAACATTAGTCTAAGAAGTTTGAAACCAACAAAGCAAACAAACCAAAAAAAAAAAAAAAAACAAAAAACAGCAACAATAAAGTTATAATTAAAAGTGTATTATTTACCCAGGGTCCTTCGAACTGAATAAATCTCATAAACCCAAATACTTAACTTACTGTTTCATGATGTACATATGCATATATTATATATATATAAATATTGGTTATGTTTTTGGATAGGAAATTAAGAAAAGAACACAGGTAGTCAAAAATTACATAATTTTTTATTTTTTTTTTTTTAAAGTTAATTTTCTCCACCTTTTTTTTTAAAAACCATTCACAACACACCACAAAAATTCCAAAAAAAAAAAAAAAAAAGGACAAAATATTATTTTATTGTTTTAGTTTTTGTATTTTTGCCGCGAAAAATATTTACAATATAAAAAAAATATTATTATTAATATTATAAAATATGCTGGGATTCATGGAACTTTACTTTTAGTTAAAAAAAAAAAAACAAAAAAAAAACACCTTTATGCGTTTTTTTTTTTTGTTTCGGTTTCAATTTGATATTTATAAATAGATGAAATTCCATTTAGAAATTCATTAATTATATGTTTAAAATTACAAAAAAAAAAAAAAATCCAAGTTTTGAATTTTCGTATGGAATTCCAAGTTCCGAATTTGCCTACGGAATTCCAGAAAAAAATTTTTTTTTCGGAATTCCATACGCTTTTCGGAATTCCATACGCTTTTCGGAACTCGGAATTCCATACAAAACGCTCGGAACTCAAAAACGCTCCGTTACGCTTTCAGTTTACTAAAAAAAAAAGCCGACTTTTCGTTGGTTTTAAGAATTTTTAAAATTTTATTCACGAGGCATACTTTTAGGTGTACTCTTATATAAAAATTAGATTTACTTTCTAAATTTTGGATTTCTGATTACCTGTTACTTTGGTTGAATTTTGTATGAAATTTTGGCATATTAGTGAAATTATATTAAATTGCCTACCTTCCCGGAGAAAGTAGAATTTTTTGGAAATTATATTCGCGAGGCATACTTTTAGGAGTACTCTTATATAAAAATTAGATTTACTTTCTAAATTTTGGATTTCTGATTACCTGTTACTTTAGTCGAATTTTGTATGAAATTTTGGCATATTAGTGAAATTATATTAAATTGCCTACCTTCCCGGAGTAAGTAGAATTTTTTTTAAATTATATTCGCGAGGCATACTTTTAGGTGTACTCTTATATAAAAATTAAGATTTACTTTCTAAATTTTGGGTTTCTGATTCCCTGTTACTTTGGTCGGATTTTGTATGAAATTTTGACATCTTACTCAAATTATATCATATTGCCTACCTTCCCGGAGTAAGTAGAATTTTTTTAAATTATATTATATTCGCGAGGCATACTTTTAGGTGTATTCTTATATAAAAATTAAGATTTACTTTCTAAATTTTGGGTTTCTGATTCCCTGTTACTTTGGTCGGATTTTGTATGAAATTTTGACATCTTACTCAAATTATATCATATTGCCTACCTTCCCGGAGTAAGTAGAATTTTTTTTAAATTATATTCGCGGGGCATACTTTTAGGTGTACTCTTATATAAAAATTAGATTTACTTTCTAAATTTTGGATTTCTGATTCCCTGTTACTTTGGTTGAATTTTGTATGAAATTTTGGCATATTAGTGAAATTATATTAAATTGCCTACCTTCCCGGAGTAAGTAGAATTTTTTGGAAATTATATTCGCGAGGCATACTTTTAGGTGTACTCTCATATAAAAATTAGATTTACTTTCTAAATTTTGGATTTCTGATTACCTGTTACTTTGGTTGAATTTTGAATGAAATTTTGGCATATTAGTGAAATTATATTAAATTGCCTACCTTCCCGGAGTAAGTAGAATTTTTGGGAAATTATACTCGCGAGGCATGGTGTACTCTTACATAAAAATTAGATTTACTTTCTAAATTTTAGATTTCTTAGATTACCTATTACTTTCGTTAGATTTTTGTATGATAGATTTTGTATGATAAATGATAAATTATTTTTTAAGATAAAATAATTCTTTGTTCACAACTCCTCGACCAATAAATCGAATTTGCACGGGACCATATACAATTCAAAAGAAAACACGAAAACAAGATCCCAGATCTGCGGATCACAATTTTATATAAATTTAACAACAATAACCAAAAAACAAAAAAAAGGAAGAGAAAATATGAAAATATATAAATAAAATAAATAAAAATCATTAAAATGAATTAGTAAGCAAAATAAAAAAAAAAAAAAACAATTTTCTTTAATTTTTTTTTTTTTGGAACGGAGCTTGTTGCTTGAATGAATTTTTGATGCACGCGTACGCAAAACAATATAAATCTTAAAAAAAAAACAAAAAATAATTTTGTAAGAAGAAATTTCAGAAGCTGATTAGTCTACCCACCCCATATTTACAAGGATTACGCCTTCTTTCAAAAGATATTTTCATAAAGTTTATTTTTTTTATTTTATTATTATTATTATTTAATATATTCTTTAATGTTTCCTCCTCCTTTAATCAACCTCCTTAACATATATATATATATTTTTTTTTTGTTTCTTTCTTACTTGGTTTTTGTGTTTTACGTTGAAGTTTTTTTAGTTTATTATTAAGTTATTTTTTTTTTTTTTTATGACTTTTGTTAAATAAAATTATGATGTGTGATTTTTATTTGCAAAATATTCACTATATATATATATAAAAAGTGCATATACACATTATATTATGTGGAGTTAATAAAAAATTCATATTATGAATGGAATGATCTTTAAAAATGTGGATAATAATAATAATGAGAATTTTCAATTTACTATATTGGAACAAAATCATAAGAGAAATAACAAAAAAATGATGCGCAGCCGAACTACTGATCAGAAGTTTTGTAATTATGGACTTTTTTTTTTCAATTCCACTACTGTATAAATGCATATTTTCAGTGTATATGTTACACCCTCTATTGGCAGAAATTAAAATTATAACTGAGTTTATATTACTACTTACTATATTTCAGATGCGACATTAAACCTAATTTTTGGGGCTTATTGACTATTGGAAATCGGTATTTTAAAAATTAACATTTTTTATATTTTAGTATTTAGCTCCTCTAGCGGTATAAATGTGAAATACGGTTACCGGCATCGTATTGTACTCTTAAATTTCCTTTCCAACGAGTGGTCAAACTTAATTTTTGGTGGACATTTACTACATAAAATTATAATTTTTATTCGGAAAAAGATGTTTTGGCAAAATGTGAATATGAAATATAAAAAATAAATTCATCCTTATGGTTTGGTTTGGTTGGTTGGATGGTTCCAGTCACCTTTTCTATCTGGCCGATTGTGTCAATAATCACAATGTGCCATCCGTTTTGACACCACTGTCACTCCCGCGACCTTAGCGCAATACCAACCATTTTGACACCACGCTCACTTCCGCGACCCAATAGGCTATTTATTATGGCATGTTGTAGGTGGCGGGGGGGGGATTAGTTTTCTTTAGAACCAATCTCGGTTGTGTTCCAAGA